>VCAZ01000070.1:600000-862500 GCA_005784505.1 Bagarius yarrelli | reverse complement strand
AGGGCCCCGGGTCCACTGCTTCCACTACAGGTCCATGTGTACTGCTTCGCTGGAGTGCAACCTTATAAAAAGGGGGGTTCTCTCACGAACTGCCGCTCCTACGGTGTTTATCGGTTATTTCATGTATTAATTTGCTAGAAAGATTTAATAAGTATGTTGGTTGTTTTTTTACTGGCAATGTAAAGTTGTTTAAAATATTTTCTCCATTACCAGTCAAGTGAAAATTAGCATTTAACAAAAGGTTAAAAATAAAATGTTCAGGTGGACTTTTTTTTGTCATTTTTCTGTCATTAGAGTAGAGATAGTTTTCTTAACCTAGTGAAGTGTACTTTTTTTCTTGTGGATTCTCAAACTGTACATTTCCAGTATCACAACAATAAAATAAACTAAATCCTCAGGAGCTAACAAACGTAAAACTGCAATAAATACATAGCCACAGTTCATTTCCTGGTACAATCACGCCTATAAAAAATACACTAGGCTCCATTATCCTAGGGAATAAAGTTGTATCCAGATGTTTTCTTCAGGGTAGAAACCTTGGGGCTTTCTGGTTACACAGAAAAGTGAATATAATGTGCCTTTAAATCTTATTTAAGACATGAAATTGGACCTTAAATGCCACTCCGACACATTTTTCATTTACATTTTTGGTCCCCTGAGACACAAACATCTATCGTTACTGTGGCTTTTTTGACAGATAATCTTTATTCCAGTCCAGCATAAGCCAAAGCTAGACTACATTACATACCTTCCAGCATAAACGCTAAACAAAACTTTCCTGACTTTTCCAGCCAGACTTCATGTTCATATTCACAAATTTCTTAAATCATTCATATTGTTTAATGAGTTCAGCTACAGCTTTTGTACCAGGCCAAAGCATAAATTATATTGAAACGTGTGAATTATTGTGGTTAAACTTGAGGAGAAAATGGTTCCACTCTTTTATTTTGTCTAGCATTACATCACTATATGTACTACATCATTGTCGGTGATGTAAAAAAAAAAACAAAGAGTGTAAATTCAGGTTTAATATGACATCATGGCATCAGTGAAAAACAGTTTGTTTAGTTAGTGCGGTTCTTAACATTAAGTCCAAAGTGACTCATCTGACTATTTGGTTTACGCTACTGAAAAAAAAGGATACATCATGTTGACTGGTGTTTTGTAACAGCACAGGATGTGGTGATGCAGTGTACATCACACACACACAAATGCTACTGAACCTCAAGGAGAATTTCCACAGGGTTTAGTTACACTGGCCCAATCCTTTACTGTGTCATGAAGCACTAACTACACAACACTGAGGATTTTAAACTAGGAATCCACAGACATTGTAGAAAAGATATTAGATGTTTCTGCAGAAAGGATACATCAAACAAGCTCTACTGCAAACACTACAGCGACCTGAAATACCAAATAACTAACTCACCTTACTCTTCTGTCATAACCCGTTTTTTAAGGGAAAAAATGGTGCTGATCCTTCCTGTAGTTTGGGTAGTTTCTGGGTAAATCAGGGGAATAATGTGATTCCAAGGAAGTGGAGCAGTACTTGGTCCCCTGGGCTCTATGTCCACTATTGACTTTGATTGCGCCTTCTGCTCCACATGGCACAGGAAGTAAGGCTCCCTCACGCCTCCTCTCTGTGACTAACCTCATTATTCTTGTCTTGAAGAACTATATAGTAGAGCAGAATGTCCTGTACAACTCGGTAACCTATTTCCTTCTTGCCATCCCGTCCACCGGGAGGACCAGATGGAAGGACAGTCATCAGGAATAGAAATCCAATGGAGTGTTTGTTCAATTATTATTGTTTGCAGTAGACTAAATATAGCCTTCCACGTAAAAGACTTCTCCGAAACAACTGGGAGGAATCCTAACGGAGAAAACGACTTAAGTTAAATATTACTGGCACCTTTCTGTGCTGATAAGTTAGAGGTTAGTGGGCCATAATGTTTTCCTTTCTATTTTTTTATTGAACCTGCTCTCTGAGCAGATGGTCTATTTTATCTGCCAGAATGTAAGAAATACTTTACTACATGTTTTTTCGTCCTTTATACATCTTCAGTAACCTCTGTATCCTGCTCAAGGCCAAAGATGATCTTAAGACCACTGGGCATAAGAATGGAATACACACCTAGAAGCAGTTAAGTAGGTAACACTGGTAGAATAGCCAGCTCTGGATCGAACTAGAATTTTTCCCAAGCTCAACTCAAGTCATTTTTTTAAGACATATCCTCTAGGACAGCCTGTCTTATTAATAACGTCCTTTCAAATCGAACACATCTGTTAGTGGATAAAATCAAGAACGGATTGTGTGAGTCATCTCTACCAGAGTAAAAGGAAAGCCGCGTGGGATGTTAGTTCTTTATATATGTTCTTTCTCTTTTTCGTTTAATTTTTCTCTCTTTTTTTTTTTTTTATGTGTGTAAGGACTTTTCTTAGGCTGCTCTTGTACTAGGCTCAGACAACAACGACACAGTGACAGACTCTCAGCTGGCATTGACTGGGATAAACTCAGCTGGGTGGAGAAACTACAATGGAATCAAAAGACATGACAACATGGTGGAAGCTGAGAATCCAGCAGCAACTCAAAAAATGTCCCCAGTCCCAGCAGGCTGCGGTTTGAGAGATGGATAATCAAAAGCGCAATATTCACAGCTGAATAGATTCTCAGAAGGTGATGTCTATGTCTGTACAGACTGTAACAATACATTTTGTGGACAGAAATGACCCCTAATTTTGTTATTTTTTTAATAAAAGAAAAAAAAATCTTTTAAAAAAATCACATATGTGTTACATCAACACAAACTGCCAGAAAGATCTAGTATTAATCCATATATTCTACACCAAAAAAATCGACAGATTTTTTGTGTTATTGTTTTTGCTGTGCTGAGAGTTGGATCACGTCCTATAATGACCACCTATAAACCACCTAAAGAACAATTGCTCATTTTTTTTTCTTTTATGATTTCTAGCAAAATTTTAGTGTAACCATAATGTTGGTTTTGGGCCGTAATTACATTTAAATAGATACAACCTACCCAAGTATAATAAACTAATAGCATTTCATTTTAAAAGTCAACAAAAAAGGCTAAAACAGCAGATGAATAATTGGTAGGCTTAGCTTAGCTTATTAGCTTATGGTTTGCCATATAGTCAATAACTGAATTAAAAACAACTTCCTGTGTTAACTTCCTGTAGTTGTTGCTGGCGCATACGGCCGTCGTCTCAAAAGCAAGCGTGGTGGAAAAAATAATATTTTGTTGTATTTTTTAGCTATTTTATCTTAATTGTGTAGCAGAAAAAAAAATTTAAGGGCAGGCATAACCAAACACTGGATATTAATACTTTTCCCTTAAAAATTGACAACGTTTTTATATTTGCGTCACTTTAAGTGGCCATATCTGAATATGGCCTGTATGTGTGTGTGTGTGTGTCGACTGTAATCCCGAACCAGTTTAACTGTGTTATAATGTTTTTAATCATTCTTGCATCCAAATGATTTTATGAACTGCATTGCTGCCAAGTTATAACATAATTCAACAATTGCATGAATGAGTAGATGTACAGATGTTCCTAATAAAGTTCTCAGTTCTGCTTTATAGTAAAACACTATTCTGACAATAACACCTGAGAGTTGTGGACTGTTCACCTTTAAGAGGGTGGTGAAGGACTAAATAGATCAATCTCTAGATCAGTTTTTGTTTCAGGGTCACCTTCAGGGTCATGAGATCTCTCATGGGATCATGAGATCTCTCATTTACATTTACATTTACGGCATATAGCAGTCGCTCTTACTCAGGGGTCCAGCAGTGGCAGGTCGGTGGTGCCGTAAATCAAACCCCAGTCTTCCAATTAGCAGTCCCACTGCGCTACCACTTTCCCCAAACATTTTTTCTGTTTGCAAGACCAGATGCAACCAGAAGTTGTTGTAATTTTACATGGACACGATTTTCTATCTGCAATTCCCAATTTACAGATAAATACTCATCACTGTGCAGATCTAACGCATAAACACTATATTAAAACCAGATGTTGTGAATATAAATGCGTTATTTAGTCCTAATATATACCTTCCATCAGCTCTTTAGGTGACTACAAACACGCAAACACACACCCACACACAGACACACACGTGCAGATCCGAGATGAATAATGATGATATGCTGGTGAAATGTAAACCATTAAGGCAACTGCTTCATCTGGCAGCTCTAATGATCGAATAACATCTGATGCAGTGTAAGTAATTGCATAATCGCCTCAACAGATCAACATGCCATATTGTCAACAATCTACGTCTTTCATTGTTTTTAATTTCGCAAAATAAGTCAGGGTGTCGCTCCAGGGTACATAATAGCACAGATTATGCTGTTCACACTTTTATTTATGATGCTGGAGAAAAGCTAAGCTATTCTTTTTCTCTCAGCACAGACTGCAAGAAGATGATTTGCTGGGATTAATAAAAGAGGACATTTCTGATCCATAAACTTCCTAATTATAAAAATCATTAAATAAGTAAATTAGAAAATCAACTGTGGATGCGGCATCGTATTTCTCACTCAGCTCATTCTGTTTTGATTCAACAATGGAACACTGTAATGTTTCTTTCCAATTCTACAGTATTCTTCTTCTTCTTTCTCCTTTCGGCTGTTCCCTTTTAGGGGTCGCCACAGCGAATCGTCTGTCTCCATCTAACCCTATTCTCTACATCCTCTTCAGTCACACCCGCTAACTTCATGTCCTCGTTTATCACATCCAAATACCTCCTTTTCCAAATTCTCCAGTGCAGCATCAATTATTTAGGTATTTGTATTATGGAGTTGATATCGGTGATGTGTTTCTCTTCTGCCTCAGGTGGCTTTTACTGCAAGCAATATTTTTTTTTTTTTCATTTTTTTAGTTATTACTGCCTTTTTTTTCTTATATAACAACTTTAAATACTGTTTATTATTTTAATAATTATTTTAATTTAATTGTTGGCTTAACATAGTTAAGGGGCAAAGTTGATGATTGGAAGACAACCGCTGCCAATCTGCTATTGTGGGGTCCTTAAGCAAGACCCTTAACCCCTCCAGTGCCGGGGGAGGTGCTGTATCACCCTCCCCTTAAACGTTCTAAGAAGGGATATGCAAAGAAACAAATTTTACTGTGTTGTTAAGTCTATGTGGCCAATAAAGACATAAACATTTAAGATACAGTATGCAAAATCAGAACTCAAAGTTAAACATGTTCATCTCTGTGAGTCAATTAAAGTTCACTCTAAATTAAATACGCATCTTTGTTTTTGTCTGGGTTCTAAACTGCAAGTGTAGAAAAATGATGCCATCATTCTCTAGCAGAGGTGACTTTTTTGGTAATCAAAAATGCTTTTAACATAAGAATGAATATGAATCTTTAAAATCGTGGACAGTGTGCATCTTTATCTTCTTGCACGCTGAGCCACAAAGCTATAGTCGTGAAGAGAAGTTCAGCCCATCCTTTCTGTAGAACCTTCATATATTCAAGGGTTCATCTTTTCCAAAATAATCCTGGGAAGCTTAGAATCCTCTAGTATGTTATATTATTCTTGTATGTGTCAGGTAACCAAGGTGTCTTGAATGAGTGTCAGGTTCATTTTCTCTTAACAACGCCATCTCTTGTAATGAATAAATGGATTGGGAATTGGCATAAAAAGCTATTACTGGCATACAGACGCGCAGCATGACGGAGCTATTTAGTTTGTGCTCGATATAACCTTGATGCATTTGCTTATTAAAGCAGAGCCGAGTCTTAGACACAGTTTAAAACAAAGCCACCAGGTGTAATCGTACATGGGATTTCTTGATAAAATCCCTCCGCAGTTGACAGCACTTTTTCAATAAAGCTACGATGTTAGAATTTAGTGCTGTTTGCATACAGAACACATGGCAACAGGAGTAAAGGACTTAATCGCTTAGGAACTGTCGTCTTCTGCTTCCTGATGATTACATTCATCCCTATTTCTATATCAATAGATGTTACGACTGAAAAACTGTGGTACATTGACTTGCGAGTGTCCCAACCAACAAGTTTCTCAAGATACGAGCCGTCTCTCAGCCGATGTTTGGCTTTGAGTTGCAATCTAAAATTCGAGTTACCAGCTAGCTTCAGACACCCAACCGCAGGTTGGTGTAGCGAACGCCACAGTGTTTTTCTTTTCTTTCTCCCGTCCCGTCAATGCTTCACACTCCAGTCCACAGTTGGTGGTGGTTTATTAGCGGCTTGTCGATCGCCAATAAACGACACAAGAAGAAGAAGAACGTCACAGTGAACACCGTAATATCCACCCAGCATCCCGTGTCTCGCTCGATAGCCAGTCAGACATGCAGGTTAGCAGATGGAGTCGTCTGATCTCCAAGGTAAATGTTATATATTATAGTTAATAAAAACAGTGTATTGCGGTACATTCTGTTGTATTGTGGTTATACAATATTTCTTATTTATATGTTTATTTTTCACAAAAAAATGTGTTTTTTTAAGACAAGAAACAAATTAATGGCATTTCAATTCATTTCAATAGGAAAAAATTTATTTGACATACAAGTAATTTACAAGCTCCGTCACCCAACGAATGAATCTTGTAAGTCGTGGCACCACTGTACTTTCTCAGGATGGGGTTTTGTATATATATATATATATATATAAGGATATCGTGCTGAGAGGGAAAAGTACCAATGTGCAAATACAAGTGTCTTCATGAACTGAAGAAAAAACACAAAGGAAGATAGAAATAGAAAATAAATAGGGTGCTTAATGGAAAGTAGCAAGTGACGAGCTATACATTAAACTGTGCCTCTTCCTTCAGACGAGAAAGATATAATGTAATCTAGCGTTAACAACAGTACTGTAAAAAGATCATTTGCAATATGCAGTAAATGTCCAAACAGCACAGTGTGCAGTTATTTAGTAGTTTTATGGCTTGGGGCAATTGGTTTGTGCATGTAGCAGTACTGCAATTCCATCAGACAAATGTATCTATCTGTCAGTGTTGATGGATTTAATTTATGCCTTTATGAGGATCGTGCTAATAAGCAATATAATACAACGTCTTATTTATCTACAGACACAACTAGTCCAGCCAAATCCAGCCTGTACAATCTGACTGATGAGTTTAATCCGCTTGAAATATTTTAGTGAAACCAATAGAGACACGTTTTACCCGAGATGGTGTTGGAGTACCCTCATACACTGTACATTATTGAGCCCTGGCTCCCAAAGTACTTACAATTGAATGGTTTTTCATCCGCGGTCCTGGAGTACCCCAGGTACTGCACATTTAAATGCACCGAATCACAACCCCGGGACTACATTCCCCCTGTCCTTAAAATTTAAATGCACTGGTTTCCAAAATGAATCAGAGAACCCAATGTCATTCACTTTTTAATGTTCATGATCCCTAACCTTGATGCCCCTTTTCCTGCATATTTGATGCACAGGATACATAAGCTAAACTCTGTCCTGCACATTTACTGAATAAACCTGCTCCAAAGTATACCCTGGCCCTAGTTTTTCAGCACACATAATCCAAAATCATGGGGTTAGAGCATTGTATGTTCTGCACATTTTGATGCACAGTATCCCAACTGTGGTATATATTTTAATTCTTTAAAATCTATTTATTTTAATACACAGGGTAACAAGTCACACTTGTGGCATTTGGCAGACACTTTTATCCAGAGCGACTCACATTGATCTATTTTATACAACTAAGCAATTGGGGGTTAAGGGCCTTGCTCAGGGGCCCAGAACTGGTCATTTGTGAGGCTGGGAAATGAACCCATATCTCCCCCACCACCTTCACCACCATTTAAACCTTGGTCCTAAAGTATTCATTGTCCTGCACCGGAACACATGAATGCACATTTTACAGGGGTGAAGGAATCAGAGGCAGGTGCAGAAAAAAGGGGTCTAGAGAACCATGGATTTGGCTGTAAACGATGCTATACTAAGTGTAAAGGTGTTTTTATTATTCTGGTAGTAAACTAAAGTGAAAAGTAACTCTCAGTAATGTAATCCTTTAGGCTAATGAGTAATTGTGGTCACGTGACTCGAGGACGCGTTCAATGAGCGCTTTTTACATGATTTGTTGGTTGTAAGGGAATAAAAGTGCGCGCCTGGTTAATAGAACTGGGTTTTGTAATGCTCGACCAGAGCCACATGAAGTAGGAAAAACAAGAAAAGGAGCAGGAAAACCGCGTCTTACCGTCGGAGTCCTTGAAAAGATGATGGCCATGACATCCTGGATTTTTTTAAACCGGGGCGGCCGCCGGTGTCCACAGCGTACGTGCGCTCCATCGTTCGCGGACTGAGGTATTTCTCGTTGTCCGAGAAGCCGCGCTGTCTCACCCTGTGACTCTTCCGCGCTCCGTGGCACTGTGGAGACTGAAGCTGAAGCTGAACTTGAACCTGAGACTGAGGCTGAGGTTTAATAACCACTTGGTCCTGTTGTCTCCACAGATGTTTGGGAGCCTGAATATTCTCTCCGTTGCTGGGAGCGAGACACGGAGCTTTCACCCCGCCACCGGCATCCATAGTCGCGCTCATGTATACAGATATATAACATACACACATACGCACACACACTCACACTCACTCACAACTCATCCAAAAGTGACTTACAGTTCCAAAAAGTTACAGACTCCGCTTACGCCTTTATATATTAAAACAATTTAACTAACCCAAAAACATGGATGAAATAAAGACTAAACTATTCTTCCCCGCGTTCAATTTCCAAAAATAAAGTCTATCCGTTCGCTTTAAAGTCATTTTGTTATAACGTTTCAACCCTTACATAACATCCATAACATCATCCAGCCTCTATAGCTCGTCTTAGTAGTGAGCAGGAGCGCGCGCTTGCCTATAAACGCATCACGGCGTACGACTGGCCACGCCCACTTAAACAAAGCCGCGCCCATCAGCAGCTCCCTTCCCAGTTAAAGAACTCGGAATCCACCCATCAACTGAGCCTCCACACCATTCATGCTATTATCTCAAAGAACTGGTGTGACGTTTATAGCAAAGCAAAAACAATTCCTTGCATGCACATGCCAGTAAAGGAGGATTCTTTAGGTTAATATGTCTGCAGGATAAACAGTATACAAATACTACCACCGGACTGCCACCATGTAAGTCTCTGAAATGTAAATCATTCTAAATAATCTATGTAAATATTCTGTAAAAGGATATGGTGCAGAATACATCCCAGTGCAAATGAAATGCATTTAGCATCTAACCTGATTGCAAATAGTGATTGCATATATAAAAAGATAAATATATATAATTAAATAAATATATATCGTGCATATTGTATACAATAGATAAAAGATAGTAGCTGCAAGTATACTGACTCACAAAGTGCAGGAGCAGCAGTGTAAATGCAGTGGTGCCTTATACATATAACAATAAATAATAATATAATGTTATTTTTTTGTTGTACGTATAACAAAAAATAACAGTTCCTGAGTCTTTTAGTTATGCTGCCATAGCCAATCTTGCCAAAATTCACAACTTTATTGTGTCTTTAACGTTTACAGAACAGTTCAGTTAAGAATCCATCCCCGTTTCTCTCTTTCTATCAGGGGTGGGTTGAACATACACCTTAGGTACCACTGACAGTTTCCTGCCGCTTTCCTCGAAGATGCTTGGAAGATGAATGGGGGCTCGCTATGCTACACTGACTCAACTTTACAGTTTGCATTGCATTTACATCATCATACCTATCAGCTGTAAAAAAAAACAAAAAAAAAAAAAACAGACGTTCTGAGTCATCCAGATGAGAATGGGTTCCCTCTTGGGTCTGGTTTCTCACACGTTTTCTTCCTTATTTCATCTCAGGGAGTTTTAACTTGCCACAGTTGTCACCAGCATGCAACACTTTCACACTTTTTTCATTCTGACTGTATTATCTGTGTAAAGCTGCTTTTGGATAATGTCTATTATTAAAAGCGCTATACAAAAAAAAAAAATGAATTGAATTCAATCTGCTGGCGCTACAGCAAAGAACCTTGTAACGTCTACCAGACTAAAGAAGAAGATTAAACAGTCGATTATTGTGGTGGGAGGTGTCTTCGCTCACACATCTCACCCTCCTTACCCTCTCATGTTAGAGTAACATATTTCTCCTACCAACCAGATGAGGAGATATTTGCACATGTGGGAAGAAAACTGCACGTTTTTAATTTTTTAGTGAACATACTACAGTATAAAAAGTGCAAGCGGGACTAAATGTGTGCATTATTTGTTGTATAGGCAGATAGGATGGCAAGTCCTGGTTCAGATGTCTGTCTGGAGTGTCGCATCTCCCTATACGCGCATGAGTTTCTTGTACACTTTATTAAAGCATGTAGGTGGATGGGCTTCGAGGTGTAACCATGTGTTCCTGCATTAGGTTCCATGGACTTAATGAGAAAAGGGGATTTACATAATATTCATTTCTTCAGGGTCACAGTGGGGACAGATTTTGTCACTGGAACAGTATAAATGGTGCAGGATTGCAGTTATTTTGGGACACACAAGTCACACCACCACGCTGCCACTGCTGGGTCCTTCAACAAGCCCCTTAAGTCTCAGCTGTTCAGCTGGATAAAAAAAGATAAATGTAAGTCACTCTGGATAATGAAGTCTACCAAATGCCCGAGATGTATATGTAATTTGCAATCTCATGCCTGGACCGGGGACAGTAAAGCAGTGAAGCCGCATCGTCCACCATTGTGCTACAGAAGATAAATGAGTAAATAAAATACATTCAAACACTACTGTCATGTCTGCTATGGTCATTGGGTTAAGATCCAAAGGTTTAAAATCTTTATGGTGTTGTTATAATTTACTGTCAGCACACATATTACTTGTTAATTACTCCGGGTTGCCATGTCAGTTCATTTAATAGTGCAATCCATCAAGTTAGCTTTTCCCCTCGATGCAGGTGACAGGTGCTGATACTTTTCTGTAGGTGTAAAATCCAGCCTCTGATCTGACAGAAAGTGTTGATGCACAACATTTTGCTCGTTCCTGACCATGAAATTGCATTTGATGATAAATGTGTTCACTGGCCCTACCTTGCCTATCAGATTTTCAGTCAGACATCTTTATCTTTTACTTCAAGAAAAGCATGAAACCTACCGACGGTTAGGCTGACTTTCTAACATCTGCAATTACGAGCGAATACCGTACCGAACGAATATGTGTTTACAATAAGGTTTAGCAAGATGAACGTTTAAAATATTGATCTATATTAAAAATCCATCATCTAAACGTTTTCTTTAATTTGTATGCAATAAAAAATTCTCAAAATGTTACATAATATTCATTCATTTTCTATACCCGCTTATTCCCTAATTCGGGGTCACAGGGATCTGCTGGAGCCCATCTCAGCCACCTCTGCAAGGGAGAAGGGCAGGAGGGGTACACCCTGGACAGGTCGCCAGTCCATCGCAGGGCCACACATACACACACTCACTCCTATGGGCAATTTAGAATCACCAATCCACCTAACATACATGTTTTTGGACTGTGGGAGGAAACGGGAGAACCCGGAGTAAACCCACACAAGCACGGGGAGAACATGCAAACTCCACACAGAAAGACTCCCTGGCCGGGAATCAAACCCCTTGCTGTGAGGCAACAGTGCTAACCACTAAGCCACCGTGCTGCCCTAATTAGTAGTATAAAGGGGACAAAAAGGGCAAATTCCCACCCTTTGTAGAGTGATTAATGATGATTTATAATTTTAATCAGTGCACCATTAGAACCAGTGGCATCTGATAGATTAATGTCCTTATATCACACTACACGACCCCAGACGATATACAGTATAATGCGTCATACTCGTTTACACAATAGTGCCATTGTTTCGCATCTCAGTCAAATGGCACACAAGCCCATTAATGATTTGCATACTAATGTCCTTTCCTATTATTAACATTAAAGGACATTCTATATAGCCTGTCTAGCGTGCCGTTCGAGGTTACTCACATATCGAAAAAAACAATCATTAATTTATGGTCAATTTTTCCAGATCATTAAAAGTTTATTGCAGTCCTAACCTGAGGTTAGGTAAAATAAGGGTTGCGCTTTATGAGAGTAGACATAAATATGTATTAGAGCTAGTCCAAAGTTTAAAATTTTCAGAATTATACCTGTAATACAAAAATGGCACCTTAGATTTATTTTTGTAGGGAATTTGAACTTAAATTAGCTTAATAGAAATAAAATCTTTCATTTCCGTATTGATTTATTTTTATTCACCATTATTTATTCACCAAAGTGCTGTTCAACTAACTACGTATAGCGGTGCCGTCCATGCGCACAGCTCTCGTCCTAATGCTACTAATTTCAGCAATGCCATCACACTCAGGTGGGGAGGTGGTACGGCACTGGTTGAGGTGGTGGATTGCCAACCCAAAGGTTGTGGGTTTGATTCCCCTGCACCACCAAGCTTCCATCACTGTGCTTCCGACCAAGGCCAATAAGCTAAATGTAAGTCGCTTTGAATAAGGGTGTCTGCCAAATGCTGTAAATGTATGTAATGTGCATCACCTTACAGATATGTAACTCGCCAAAAGAAATGTCTTGGTATGAACTGCATATAGAAGCATTCCATTCTGGGAAGTCCACACTTCTTTGTCCCCGAAACGACATTAATTAATTATGACATTAAAAACTTGCAAATGAGAAAAAAAAGCCACAAATGATGTCAGTTTTTTAATACGTTGAGGATCATTTACACTTTCTTTCTCCATTGTAAAATGTGTTAGCTATAGCCACCTCATAATATCTCACGGAAACGACGCATTAGCACCTGAAAACACCTACTAAACAATTAAAAAACTCTTTTAAATATAAACATGTTTATTGTGTTTTTGATTCAAACAATGGCCAGTTTATACGCTGAATAGCATGTGCTAAAATGGCCCGTTTCCAGCAGATGGCAACGCAAATCTCTCCAGTGAATTTCCAACCATATGCCAACTAGGCAAACTGCTGTTGCACATAGCTTAGCATCTGATTGACAGCTCTCTGTCTCTAGATAGAGCACATGACACTTATCTTATTTATTTGACACAAGCACCGACAATAACAAATTGTTGTTTTGACAGAAACGCTTCTGCCTTTTACCCTTCACAGCTCAGTTGACAGTGGACACTTTCGACTAAGCGAACATCACAAACTACTCAAATTCAGCATGACGAGGCTGCTATAGTATTCACATCCTGACCCAAATTACAAACAGAGACCTCATTATTAATGGTGTAATGGTGTAATTATGGGCATCGCTTATTGCCGAGATTCCTTTTACACGGCGAATCTGGATACAAGCACGAGTTCGACCCTGACGTTCAAAACGCCCAGATGAAAAAAATAATTCGGAAATGTAGCAATATAAACATTCAAGTGAAATGATTATTATTTTTTTAAAAACTCAAATTAGCAGCTCCAAACTTTTTACATGAAACGTTTTCGCCGTCACATTTTCTCAACAAAATTGACACTGACATTTGATTCATCACAATAGCTGGAATGAAATGTATTAGATGGAAAAGAAACCCAAAAAACAGTGAAGTACTGAGATCCGTCTGCACTATTATGGTTCCTTAATCAGAAACTAACATCTCAGCTTCTCAACTTGGTACAGATCACCTGCCTGAAGAAACCCTAACATGGATGAAACATTGGTGAATAAGTTTTAGCTGTGCACACTACCTGCTGTTCTCTGCCGAGGTGATGGCAATAAGCGGCGGTGCTCTCAGAGGGAGGCTGGTGGGTCGCGGCTGTACCGTCTCGGTTTCTGGCCTTCTCTCACAGTAGTACTGCTCAGCCTGGCGAAAGGCCAGTGGTGGCAACTGCACACTGCGACATGAAAGTCTCCGCACTGTAAACGGCTCCAGGCAGGTGAGCGGACACCCGTCAGGAGATGAGGAAGAATCCGACACCTATAAAGAAACATTGATGTTTTTTAAGGCTCTTTAGTGTAGAATCTTGTTATTATTTGATTTCGGAGCAGATTTAATTATTCAGCCATAACAGTGTTAGTGAGATCAGACACTTATGTATATTTAGAAGACGTCCTCATCCATAGCGACTTACATTTAACTTCATTTTTTTTATCCACCTGAGCAGTTGAGGGTTAAGGGTCTTGCTCAAGGGCCCATTAGTGGCAGCTTGGTGGTGCTAGGAATTAAACCCAGGATCTTCCGATCAACAGTCCAACAACCTAACCACTGAGCTACCACTTCTGTTGGGTGAGAAGGTCTGGGGTGCTGAACAGGTAAACAGTGTATGTTCCATTGAAGGAATAATGTAATGCTGCAACACACAGAGTCACTCTAGACATCTGTTTATTTCTTTGTGGCAGCAACAGTTCGAGGCAGTAATAACGCTTATGTGAGTGTGCTGGTAAGGTGTCCACAAACGCTTTATCATATATATGGCAGGGGCAGGGCAATGGCGACGTGGATCCGAACGCAGCGGGATTTAATTGATTCCATAATTCCAAAACACTGGAACACATGGCAAAAACTAGATCTAGGGACATTAACACAAACATGAACCAACTAACAATGACAATAAAGGGGAAACAAGGCTTCTAAAATCTAAAAGTTCCCGAACCCATCTGGGAAGAATTTATTACTTCACTGTATATTAATTATGGCTCTCTATTACTAATTATTGAATAATAGGAGTAGCACTAAATTTAGAAAAGGAAGTGTAATTGTCTAAAGCAAAAATTAGTGTGCAGAGATCATAACAATATATTTTATTGTGATAAATTGCATGTATATGCAGCATCAACCTTTCCTGTGTAAATTTATGGACTTGCAAATATAAGGCCTATAATTCATCAACCTTGCCATTCGAACAAGGGTACACATTTTTCTGTATCTTTCTTGTCATAAAGTACGTGCCTTGCCCAAATAACGTAAAAAACAGCCGTGTGTTTGTTCCTTTTTATCTAAAGAGTAGATTAAACCTGGTTGGTTTGTGTGGTGCACCCCCTCATATTTGATGTATAGAAATAAACAATGCAAATTTCTGTACAATCGATTAGAGAAATACAGCAAGATATAAATCATCTAACATGTAATTTGACTACATGTAAAATTTCCATTACTAAGTATAGTAAAATTTTATATCGTCATTATGTATTTATGACAGGCTTATTACTATTACTAAATTATTTTCTTTATTGTTCTTCCGTTTCAGATGACTAAGTACTTTTAACTACATTATAAATTAGACACATTACAACTGGAGGGCTATTTTCACCCAGAAGATTCCTTCCTACATCCAGAAATGTTACATCTGTTTACAGGAAGTGGTGGCGCAATGGTTAAGATGTTGGACTTGTAACTGGAAGATTGTTGGTTCGATTTCCAGCACCACCAAGTTACCACTTCGGGGCCCCTGAGCAATGCCCTTAAATCTCAATTTCTCAGTTCTTGCTCAGTTCTGGATAAAGGCATCTGCTAAAATCCCAGAAATGAAACTCTGTAACCCAACCTATTTGAGTTTGTTAGATACCAACAAGTTGTTTGTCTGTTTATTGATAGCTTCTGATTATCTAGACCCACCGTACAAGTCTCTGGAAATGAGTCACAAATTAGAAGCAACATAAAGTTAACTTAACACTGCTGTTTTAGACAAGGTCCTCGGATTTCCTTAGTCATCTCTTGTTTTGCTAGTGATGTTTGTGGAATGAAATAAGGAATGTATGAGGGGGTTGTACGTGTGAGTGAAACCCAGTTTTAACATGATAAATCGGAGAGCGAGTGGGAGCGGTTATCAGATTGCCAATTTGTGCAGCGATTGCTACGTTTGTTGGTTGTGTGTGTAGTCTACAGAAACATCAGTAATAAATACATGCATATCCTGGAACTCATTATACATTTTTAGCATACTAGACTTTGTTGACAGATTAGCGAACCAAGATAATCGCCTTAGCTGCTTACACTCATTAGAATCACCAACAATTTTGCTACTTTATTCCAAGCATTATATTTTTTTTCAGAATGTTTCTGTACACATATAATAAGATGTTAGATTTAACAAAATGACAAAAAAAAATGCTTCAGCGTTTAACGTCATACCGCCACGTTGGCATGTTTCCCCTTATAAACTCCCATTTTAATCAAGTTCGATGTTTTACCTCTCAGTTGCTACTTGTTTTGTTTTCTATTGTATTTGTGTCATGCTGATGTGAATAGTAATCCTTTATTCTATTCGCTACTGTAGATTCTTGTTTGGCAACCCTGTTTTTTCTAGCTGTCTAAACCTTGCCATGTCTTTTTTTTTGTTTTGTTTTTTTCATTTATAAAAAAAAAAAAAAAAAAAAGGATGCTGTACTTGTACCCACCTCAGCGGATTCGTTCCACCAACATGATTTACACAGCCGAAAAAAATAATGTTAAAATGTCACTAGGGTAGAAATGTTCCACAATCAGACTTTAAATACTTTCTTTTATTTATCTATCATTATTAGCTTTCTATAAATGTTATATATCGTTAAAAACCCCAGTCTGTGTGGGCAGTGGTGGCTCAAACGGTGGCTCAAATGGTTAAGGTGCTAAGTTGCTGATTTGAAGACCAGAAACACCTGGGAGTCAACCGCTGTTGGGTCCTTGATCAAGACCTTTAACCCTTCCTGCTCCAGGGGCGCTGTATCATAGCTGACCCTGCACTGTGACCCCCAACTTACTAAGATGGGATATGCGAAAAATGCATTTCATTGGCTCTGTACACGTACCTTGCACAATAAAGTTGAATATTATTTTATATTATTATTATTATTATTATTATTATTGTGGTAAGTCTCAAATGTTAAATATGAATATAGTAATATTATATATAGCTACATTTTTCCCTTATTAACAGTCATTAGCATCTATAGCTATATTATAGCACTATTACCATAACCAAACAATATTCATGTACCATTTTATTATCTATTAGTATTTAGAGCAGCAACAAAGCATAACAACCTCACCCATTCCACCCTTCTCTTACCCCTTCTGGTTGTTTGTCGTATAAAAAACTACAGTCACAGGTAGCCAGTGCCGCCGTATAATAAGTGATGTGTACGTATGGCACACTAACTGTAATAAATCATTCCCCATTCATTTACTCTCTCTGAGCAGCAGCAATCAAACCTCTAATGATCTGTGCTGTTGAATTCCATCATACTTGTTTATAGCTGAGTGGAATCGTGATATGCTACAGGGCGATGCTACAAGTGGCTGTTTAATTACTCTATTATAACCATTCACAAGACATTCATCATTTATCATTACACTACAGATCGTTTGAAATTAAATTCCAAATCTTAAATGGTGTCTACTTCCCATAGTGTGTGTAAATGTGGCCGTTTGGGTGGAAGTATTATACAGCAGCTTTTTAATATTAACCATGTTATGATTGAACCATTTCCTTTGTTTAGAGACTCGTATATTATTTCAAATTAGATTTTAAGCTCACAGGGGAAAAAAACAGTGCACAGTGGGTGTCTTGGGGAAGTATTGCCATGGTGGAATTTGATGTATTTCTTAACTATGAGAAATATACATATTTATATTACTATATAAATATTATAATATATTTTTCCCCTTACAAATGTTTAATTATAGTAAATTTGCAAAATCACTTTATATTTAGGCTTTTGTTTTTCCTGGACACAATTGACTTGCGTCTCAGCTAACTACCATAAGACATTTTCTGCCATTATGATGGAGTGCAGATGAAGAAATCAGAAAGGTAATAGAATTTTTTATCCTTAGAACCTGGATTTATTGTCAAAATCAAACACAGTATAAGTGGAGCGAAAAAATCTTCAAAAAAAAAAAAAAAAAAAAAAAAAAAAAGCTTGGGGAAAAAAATGTCACCTTTCAGCTGGACAATAACCCCAATCAGAAAAACCTGGAAAAAATCTGCCTTAAAAAACCCACAGAAATCACTTGTAAAAAAATGTGCAAAGCTGGTCTAAGAGAAAAAAGTTAAAAAATGCTTCTACCAGGTACTAATTATAATGGGAATATAGAAGAGATGGAAATTAACGATCTGAATGGTTAGAAAATTAATTAGGGTAGCCAATTTCATAATCATTAACCATCTGACAAACAAATGTGGTTTAATTTGGTCACATGATGCATGTTTTTATCCCCATCACCAAGTGTAATTACTCTAATTATGTAAAAAACAATATGTAATACCTAACACTACAATTAATATACACTGAATGCTTAAATTAATACACAAAATTGGGACAAAAAAAATTACAATTATTGTCAAAACAGCATCTGTGTACATTGGTGTAGAGTCAAGAAGTCTCCAGAACCTTCCTGAAAATAGATTACCTCTTGACTGGTACCCTGTTGATGTTGTTACCGAGTGATTCATCATACGCACCACTACAAATTTCCCAGTAGTGTTGAACAAGAATCAGATGTGGTGAGTTTAGAGTCTCTTGCGTATGATTTATTTATTTTTCATTCTCCTAAAAACCATTCTGTGAGCCCTTATGCCATGTGGATGAGGGAATAGTTCTCACTTAGGTCCCAATCTGCTCTGCATGTTTATATAAAGCATATTAGGATTTTCATTTCTGCTTACTACACCTGTCTAAAAAAAACATCTTCTTCCTCTTTTTCTTCTCCTTTCGGCTGTTCCCTTTTAGGGGTCGCCACAGCGATTCATCCGTCTCCACCAACCCCTATTCTCTACATCCTCTTCACTCACACCCACTAACTTCAACTCTTTGGTATTCCTCTTTACCTTCTGCCTGGTAGCTTCATTTCTAACATCCTCCTACCAATATATTCACTATCCCTCCTCTGTACCAAAACACCTCAATCTGGCTTTCCTGACTTTCTCCCCAAAACATCTAACATGAGCCGTCCCCCTGATAAACTCAATCCTAATCTTGTCCAACCTCGTCACTCCCAAAGTAAACCTCAACATTTTCAGCTCCGTTACTTCCAGCTTTGCCACCTGTCTCTTTCTCAGTGCCACTGTCTCTAAACCAAACATCATAGCTGGCCTTCCCCCTGTCTCTAAACCATACATCATAGCTGCTCTCACCACTGTCTCTAAACCATACATCATACAGAAGCTGGTCTTACCACTGTCTCTAAACCATACATCATAGCTGTTCACCACTGTCTCTAACCCATACATCATAGCTGCTCTCACCACTGTCTCTAAACCATACATCATAGCTAGTCTCACAACTGTCACCACTACACCTCCCCCTTAATTCTAGCTGATATTCTTCTGTCTCGCATCACTCCTGACATTTTTCTCCACCCATTCCCACCTGCCTGTACTCACTTCTTTACGCATTTGTCTAAAAAAAAAAAAACATCTACACGTTATTATTCTGTACACATTTTTCAGCTTTTAAATTGCTGTAATAGTGCACATTATTATTTTATAAGGAATCTGAACACACATTATCTAAAGCAAAAAAACCTGGCTGGTAGTCCTGCATAAGCTACAGATCAGACAGTTGCGATTAAGGGATCTTATACCCTGGGAGGAGATTTAGTTGCGACAACTTAAGCGTCTATATATTATTTACGTAATGGTGTCAATCATTCTTTGGCAGATCAGTAACAGTCATGCATGGTTAATTATTCACATATTCACATATCTTAAGTCTAAAATGGCAGCGCATGAGGGAATAGTTTCGATACAAAATTTCCATCTTAATTTATTCCCCCCACCCGTCTTCATCTTCCTCTTGCACTCATAATATATCTAGTGCTCTCCACCTAATCCAGAAGCTTCTTTACACATACTGCTCCTTTAGTCTAATGTAGGACCACCAGCATGATCACGACATATGTAGATTTTATGAAAGCCCTTCATTAATTTCCCTATTATTTCTTTCATGATTGCCAATTTTGATGTCTGTTGATTTCCAGCGCTGTGATTAGATAAGCTTTCCATTCCTGCATCATGCCTGTATCGATCTAAAGGATCTACTTTACACCAAACTTAACCTGAGGCATTTGAAAATGCTCACTTAGCTTCCTCAACATGCTTCAACTTATCAAACGGGTACTTTATTATGCCGATACTAAAAATCATGATTAGATTAAAATTTTAGCTGGTTTTTTTTTTTACCCAGCGGCCATAAAAATGTTTTTAAGCGCCATACTTGAACAAAGTTTGATCTGTAGTGAGAGCAGGGAGCAGGTGGAGGAAAATCTGGAGAGGTGAAGGTTTGCTCTGAAGAAAAGAGGAGAGGAATGAAAGTCAGTCATAGCAAGACAGAGTACATGTGTTTGAACGAAAGGGAGGGAAGTGGAACAGTGAGATTACAGGGTGAAGAGGTGAAGAAGGTACAGGAGGTTAAGTACTTGGGGTCGACAGTCCAAGAGAATGTGTGAAAGAGGTAAAGAAGCGAGTACAGGCAGGTTGGAATGGGTGGAGAAAAGTGTCAGGAGTGATGTGTGGCAGGAGAATATCAGCTAAAATCAACGGGATGTATGGCACTGAGGAGGAGACAGGTGGCAGAGCTGGAAGAAGCAGAAGCTGAAGATGTTGAGGTTTTCTTTGGGAGTGACGAGGTTGGACAGGATTGAGACGAGTTCATCAGGGGGACGGCTCATGTTGGATGTTTTGGGGGAAAAGTCAGAAAAGACAGATTGAGGTGGTTTGGACATGTACGGAGGAGGGATAGTGAATATACTGGTAGGACGATGTTAGAATGAAGCTACCAGGCAGAAGGCAAAGAGGAAGACTTTTGCTTTATATACACTATATTGCCAAAAGTTTGTGGTCACCTGCATTTTTAAACATCTTATTTCCATTTTGCTGATAGATTGATGTTCACTATTCTATTAAAGTTGTTCTCTACAGTTTGTAGCTTAAATGTGAGATTTGGGTTCATTCAGCTACAACAGTATTAGTGAGATCAGACACTTACATCAGGTAAGGATGTCTGTGGTGCAGTTCCAGTTCATCCCAAAGGTGTTCAGTGGTGTTAAGATCAGGGCTTTTTGCAGAACACTTAAGTTTTTAAGTGCTATCCAATCATAACACACCATGTGTTAATGAAGATCATCGGCTTTGGGCTTATTGTAATGCTGGAACAGTGTTGGAGTCTCACACACACAAAAACATTCCAGACGACTCTGCATTTCTAACATTTTAAGGAGGAACCATATATGAATCTGATGATCAGGTGACCACAAACTTTAGGCAATATAGTGTATGTAGTGGTGGAATATTTTCACATTAGCAACAGAAGCGACTTTCAGTGATTATTTTATTACAAAACCAAACGTCCACATGTCTGTGCTTTGTTTTGTCTAGCATCTATTCATCAATTCACACCTAAAAACAAAGATATAATAAACAGATCTGAACAAAACATCTGAGAATAAAAGCAAACAGTGTCCACAGTGACTAATATTGTTTCAGACATTTCAGTAAATAAATGATTCTTCAGTCTATACAGATAGAAAATGTCTGGTTTCCAGTCTGCTGGCAGAATCCTTACTTAAATCAATTATGTAAAATAAAATATTTCTATATTCCTATAGATCTGAATAATCTTCGGTTCTGTTCATAGCTTTCTCAGACAACACATTAACGCACGGTTCTGTCAAACTTATTTACCTGGAGGTGTTTTTGTGCATCGCAGAAAACTCGTCATCTCGTTCATAATTAATGACTCCTTGATTAGATAATGCTGGCAGCCGAACAATATGCCACCCTCTGAACAGAAACATCAAGAATAAATGTTGTCTTCTGGCCTGACCTTAAGCAGCAACACATTCCGCCCATGAAAACAAACAAGCTCTATTTATCATGTTGTGAAGCACAATTTAAAAAGAAGAAAGAAAAGATTTATCATTCTTTCGGGATTTGTAGCCTTAGCGTAAACAGTCTGACATGATCTATTTACTATAATTCTACAAGAATGATTAAACCGTGACAAAAAGATAGAGCTAGATAGATGGAACACGTGAGAAATCAGTAAAGATTTTCCCCAAGTACGAACACAGTCAAGGTGTAATGCTTTACCGTATGCAGTGTTCACAAGCACAGAGCCCTTGTATTATTTTGCATTATGTTCGATATGAGCCTTCAGTGCAGGTTTTTCTAGAACGATGTGGATGTACAGTTTTGTAGAGGAGAATAAACAGTAGATTGTCAGAGTGACTGGTTGCTTTACATATCATTTACATATCTCATGTCTCTGTTTCCCTCTGGTTTCTTCTTGTAGTTATGCTGCCATAGCATGCATACACTGTGACACTTTCTTTCTTTCATTCTTTCTTTCTTTTCTTCGTGTCTTTCTCTCACTCTCTCTCTCTCTTTCTCGAGCTACATATGCCACTCCTAAGCTGCCAGTGATTCAGATCCTCTCTCCACTTTGGACCTGTCTAACCCTCCCTGGTGACCCGCCTTCGGTTGATAATCACGTCACATCACCATGGTGAGTGAGGACACTTTCACTCTACCATGAAGACGCTCCAGCTGTTTTCTGAGGATTTGTGACCACAGTTGAGTCTGGTTCCTCTCAAGGTTTCTTCCTATTACCATCTCAGGGAGTTTTTTCCTGCCACCGTCGCCCTCGGCTTGCTCATCAAGGACAATAAGGAACAAACTGATTTTTGTTTTATTCACACTTTATAATTATCTTTGATTGTGTAAAGCCGCTTTGAGACAATGACCATTGTAAAAAGCGCTGTACAAGTGAAACAGAATTGAATTGAATTGTGATCATCTAACAGAAATATAGATCCAGTGTAAAAGCATGATTCTGATTGGCCAGCCTTATGGAGCTGTCTGGTCTACAATACTCGTGTTTATGTTTCATCTAGATCGAGCCAATGCTTTGTAGTTGCAACGCTCTGATAGAAAAATCTCACCTGATACCCACTGCTGTTATTTTATAGTCTCTTCCTTAGTGAAACTTAGCATTTACTGCTTAAATAGGTCTAAATTTAATGCCCTACAAAACCTGGCAGCTAAACAGGAGGCAGTGTGTCTTCACGTGCAGGAAGTGTCATTGCCAAGAAGAGCATCAGAGAACGGCCCATGGGAAACAAATTAACTTCATATTAACATTCTGCCTTTCACAGACAGCCTAATTGTCAGTCAATAAAAGTAACCAAGCAAATATTAAATCTAATCATTTTTTTTTCTTCACAGATGTGATGCGGATGCAAACATTTTAATTAATTCAGTTGCGGCTGTTGCAATCTATCAAAAATAAGTAAAGTGGGACAGACTGGATACTGACACTGGCAACCTTGACGCATTTCAGTTGCTATATAAAACAAAAGTGGAGTGTAATGAGAAGTTAATGTATAATTAAACTCATTTAAACCATGTATTAAACTTTTAACTGGTGTCTTTAACATATGGTAGCCCTATAAACAAAGGTACAGGTAGAGGGGTGCATTGGGTTTGGGCTCCCGCCAGAGCAAGCAGTTTTACCGGTGCTTCGGGTGGGAGTGGGCAGTCAGACTATATCATGGTAGACCACAGGGCAACGGTGGGATTTGGTGTGTAATAAAAATGGAGTCAACACACAGTCGAGAAATAATTTTAACAGCCGTTTACTTGACGAAACAGAAGCAAGGCAAGTCAGACACACTTAATCCTTTGGTGGGTGTGAATCATGCAAAACGAAGGTGCCGCTAATTGTGTTTTATAATGCTAACAAAAAATGTTTTTGTTAAGTGGTGCTTCGGTTTAGCATTACTTAATCTCATTTAAACGCCTTTTATTCTTAATGTTAACACGGATACATATTTACTCAGAGTATTTCTTTACTTTTTTCACAAGCTCTGAGAGAAAGCGAAGCTCTGGGAGCGGGCTGGCGTGGACACTAACACTGCAGTAGTGGACAGTCCTGATCAGAAATTCAGCAGCAGCGGGCGGGTACGGGTTTAGGAATACAGTCCTGTGCAGGGGACTAGTTACAGGTAAGCTTATTATTGTACAAATAAAACCAGGTGATCAATCAGCAATATTTACTGTTACAAACCCTTGCTGTTGTAAACGTAATAGTACTGATGAATTTACATTTACACAGCCATCAGCTTAGGGTTAAGGGCCTTGCTTAGGGGCCCAGCAGTGGAAGCTTGCTGGTGCTGGATAATGAACCAATGATCTTTTGATCAGTACCTTAAACACTGAGCTAACACAGTTTCCTAATGGATGCTGGGAGTCAGGGTTCACGTTTAAAGGCTGCGATAAAGCAAAGTCATAGTAATAATTTGAAATCTGACAAACAAGCAAGAGAAGTAATTATTAAAACAAATGAGATTAAGTGTCAACTGTTATGGGTTCCTAGCAGACTTTGTGACAACAGTGACTTTGCTTTCTCTATATATAAATCACACATAGAAAATATAGAGACAGTTGATTTCCACCGCATCCTTTTGTTCCATTGCCCAAGAAGCGTCCTTATAAGATTTAATTGCTATTATATGAAAGCTATTCAAGAAAATGCGGAAGTGGTAGCGCAGTGGTTAAGGTGTTGGACTGCTGATTGGAAGATCAGGGTTCGATTTCCAGCACCACAAAGCTGCAATTGTTGGGCCCCTAAACAAGTCCCTTAACCGGCAATGGCTCAGTTGTATAAATGAAATAAATCTAAGTCGCTCTGGATAAGGACGTCTGTTAAATACTGTAGATGTAAAATCTATTGCTATAGATAGGTTCTGAATTGTGATTACTGTTTTTTTAACTTTGCTGCTATCAGTAATTTATATTCCTGTTTCACATAAACTTTATAGTCTTTCTTACTTATTGAATAAGTTTATCAACTGATTGTAGTATATATCTGGTGGATGGCACAGTTTTAGCCCAGGCATAGAAACTAAGATGACTCATCTGCTGTTTACTGAGCCTCTTCCTGACTGAACATGAGCTAAAATTCATCTTTTATAATATACGCTGTTTTCACCTGCCTTCACATGCCTGGCGATTCCATTTAAATCCTGGTGTTGTTTTATTTGTGTGGTTCATTTAAACAGTTAAGAACAGCATTGCGCTGGATCAAACCAAACATCCAGTCAGATATTAAAGGAAGAGACTGAACCCGCTTCAGCCTGGTTTTCCAGCAAGATTCAAATATCGTAAGAAAGTAATTTAACTCCGTATCAACCTAATTTCAGAAAGTTTACCAAACATGATAGGGGCTATAGACCACATTTTTTGTCTGCAGATTCAAACCTGTATAAAAACAGAGCTGTAGAATTACAGAAATTATAGACACTCGAATAAACTAGCTAATAACTATTTAATAGCTAACATGCTAACCAGCTAATGGTCACTGCTGGAACCTTAAGCAAGGCCATAAACCCTCAATTGCTTAGTTGTAAAAATGAGATTGAGCTCTGGATATGGCATACGTCCGCCAAATACCATTACATAAGAGTACACCAAGCAAATAACATAAATATGCCCCCTACTGTAGTTAAAGTGGTACTGAAAAATGTTTTATTGTCCGTCAGATACGTCAAAATGTGTACATTAGGGCTGCACAATATTGGAAGAACTGGCATTAGGATTAGTTTTTCTGTGATATAAATATCACAATATGGAATTTTATCAGATGACTTGAATTGCTCTATTTGAAAAGTATTTATTATTTAAGAATAATTGTGAAGATTTTCTAAGGGGGTGCATCTGTATGAGATATAATACACAAATGATAAGCATAGATAAATACAATAGAACAAAAATGCAATAAAATACACAGTGTTTATGTTTTCAGAGATAGATAAAGAAATTAAATAATCAAATGTAAAATCACACTTTACAGACTCCACCGTATAAATTAAGTAAAATTAATCTTCGTTGAAGCTACGAAGGTGATTGTTTCTTGTGCCTGAACGCTTATACTTTACTCATTATTATACTTGTAGCAAACTCCCAAACAAAAAAATCACTTAGGAAGTCATATATTATATATATTATATAACGTTTTGTGACTCATGCAGCTGCGATTTGTCCTTGGATCTACATTCCGGTCAAATCTAACATATCAAGTTGTCAAGTATCTAACAGCTGAGACAGTGGTTTGGGAGGAAACCAGAGGGATTACAAGCTTCAATTAATTATTACACATATAGACGAACTTTCAGAAATCTATGAGAAAAAAATAAATTGCAAAAAAACCCAACTCTCTGAAGCAAGACAGCGAATTAGCGATAGCAGCAAGCGGTATAAAAGTAAACAAAATGCCCTAAAATTTCCTGGTCAATTCTGGTGTATGCTGTATTTTATCTATCATGTAATAATATTTGTTTAAAGGAGTGGGTTATAGAGAATATGAATAAAGAATGGTGTAGAATAAATAGATATAGTAAATTACCCCCATAGACCTATTTAATTATCCTTCCCTTCTGAAAACGGATGTTGTTAACTTCCTGAAAGCGTTGGACCTCCTGAAGCATTTTGTGTTGCTCATTGCACTGGGAAACTGAAGGAATGTAGTGAAGGACAGACGAATGCTAATGAACCTGTACCATCTGTGCAAAGTTTCTAAAGGTCAATCTAACCGGTTGCAGAACAACCAAGCTCAGTCCTTTACGTAGGATTGCATGCGAGGCTAGAATTCATTTTCATCTCGGAAAGTTCTATTCTTCTTCCGTAATTTTATAGGAAAGTTGTTTAATCTGTAAATCCTTGACTATTAGTCATGGTAGAAAAATCAACAAGTCGATCGGAATAAATAATATGTTTGTGGTAGTGCAAATATTAAAATGCAAAAATGCACTCACACTCCATCGGGTTTTCGGAACTACAGGTATTTCTTCATCCTGGGGCCCTCGGCTGGTAGGGAGCGGCCCTGTAACTGCAAGAAAAGCTTCCTGCAAGAGATCAGATAAGAGAAGGAATCAGTTACTGAGAATATTTAATAACTGTGGAACATGTCTGTGTAAAAAACAAATAATGACAGAAAAAGTCTTTGTGCTATTACTTCGGGGTGAAAAGTGAGTGAAAGGTGAGGCAGATGAAAAAAAAGGCTTTGAGAATGTAAAGACTTTAGCCTGAAAGCCTCATAAATCCCTGGCAGGAAAATAAATATTTCGGATTTTGTGTGATACCGGGACATCTAGATGTAAATCATAATCCCACGTTATAAACCATGAACAGTGGACTAGTTTTACTGCTGAATTTAGAATCAGTCAGGACAAAGTGACATTACCTTATTATTCGAGTTAATTGTCGGTTTTTATCTTGCCCAAATCACGGCCAGTCCTGAAAGTCGTTCGGGAAATATAAATCTGTTTTTTTTTTGTTCTCTGTTACATCAGACGCTGAACATACTCACGGAACTTCCTTAATTGAAAAGGTCAGATTTTTGTAGGTTTTAAAGACACAGTGTAAGTTTTTCATATATATTCAGTTTCTGATTCTCTTGCTTATAAGTTTCCAAAAAAGTTAATATACAAAAGGAAAACAATGCAAGGACCGGAATCCCACAACTAA
This sequence comes from Bagarius yarrelli, assembly GCA_005784505.1. Taxonomy (NCBI): domain Eukaryota; kingdom Metazoa; phylum Chordata; class Actinopteri; order Siluriformes; family Sisoridae; genus Bagarius; species Bagarius yarrelli. Next base: position 835,029 of record VCAZ01000070.1, on the reverse strand, counting down.
CAAAAACAGGGATTTAAGTTAGAATGAGAAAAACAACACAAATTCCTTTTATGTCAAGACATGAGGACAAAGACTTAAATTCTCTGTGTGGAAGAAGCCCTGATCTGAACCCTTGTCATCCCTGTTGGGTGCTTCAGATCTGTTTCAGAAAGTCCAGCACCAGGCCTGTCAAGGGAATAAAGCCTTTTTTAAAGCTTGCTGGTTGTAGCACCAGGCTTCGTAGCTATACACGTGACAAAATCTAACAATTTAAAGAAATACAAATCGAACAATATTAAAGAATCAGGAATATTGATTGTAAAAAGAAGCTGTGACGAAGCATGTTATCTCATGAGAACCCCAGATTTATTCCATATTCAAAAAAAATATTAATTCAGTGATTTCTCTTGGATAACATATCAATGAGAAAATTATGGACCAGATAGTCATCTCTATCTCTAGGGTCATTAATAAAAAACAGGTAAAAATCCGTAAATAGTTTTTAAAAAAAGAACACAAAGTACCTCATTTAAATATTTTTCCTCACAAAAACAGCCGTCAATAAAGTGGGCTTTTTAATTGTAGACTATGTACTTACACCACACACACCACACAAATTCCACAGAGTCATAGAGACTTGATTAGCTGCATTAGATCATAAACTGTTCATGATCACAACACAATTGGATATTTAGTCTATTTCGTAAACAACTAATTAGCGTTTTAGCGAAGCAGCTTGATTATTCTGATTACCACTGAAGCACTTGTGTTCTCCAGACTTGATTTAGCACCTGCAATTATACAGAAGCCAAGGTGAGTGTGGGGATGGTGGGTACATAATGCTCTTTTACTTTCAACTTTTGAGCTAAAATGAAAAACAACCAAGCGGGGCACTGCACTCGATCTGAAAGAGTCGTGTTTGCAGGGGAATTTTTACAGATTTCTTAAAAGCATTTTAGCTTTTTTGGACGGTAGAAGTAATAACTAGACAGAACAATGACTAATCTCCTCTAACTATACACAGACTGCTCTTCTGGGGCCAGAGCACCACCATGGCATATAACACATGGTGGTGCTCTGTGTAGATAGATCATTTGATTAGGGCAGGGTGTCAGAATCTACTCCACTGAAAAGCTGTTACACTGGCAAAAGAAGCTATTCAGCCAATTAACAGTGCCTCTATGAGCTACGAGCTGTGGTGTGTTAGAGGAAAACATCACCTGACATCATTTAAGGTTATTAGGACGTCATGTCTTGTCATGGAGTCTCCTCGGTCTTGTCATTGGTTGTTCGTTCATTGTGTTCAATTGTTACTTGTTTCCGCCAATTAGTTTGGGTATAAATACCCCTGTGTTTCAGTCTTGCTTTGCGTATATAGATTACCAAGTCCCTGCTACTATATGTGGCTCCACTGCCCCTTTTCATACAAAACTGTCTCAATGCTTTTGTCTGTACAAACGTAAGCGTTTCTCTCCTCCCACATGGAAGTACACTTAAATACTTATTGGATATAATAATAAGGAATGCAGATTTGCTTGGATAAGCTTTTCTGCCAAATGCTAGAATTGTAAAGGTCAATATTTATTATATATATATATATTATAGATATATAATATAATAATATAGATTATATATATATTATATCTATATATTAAAATGATATTAGGGTTTTAGGGCACATTGTTGTATTAAAAGCATTTTTTTGCATTTTGAAATATCTTTGTCCTTTTAGTTTATGTCTTAAAATCACCCAACTATATCATCCTAACGTCTATCACGGTACATTATGTTTCCGATCGCATGTGTAATGTTATTATTGCAACTGTGTGTGACGCTGTTTTGACTTTACGCTCATGATTACTCCTACTGTACTGTGGGTTTTCTACAGTATAAACCAAAACAGAGCTAAAATGAACCAGATGGAGTTTTTGCTGCGATTTCATGAGCAGCCCTAAAGGATTTAGAAGATTGTGGCTCCTTCATGTGGCGAGTCAGGGAATGTCCGTCTAAATGTTCAGCTGGATTTAAAGAAAAAAAATTAATCTAGTGACCTATTCAGCGTCAACGGTGTTCTTCAACACCAACCCGAACAAATCGGCTCACTTTGGAGTTCTGGGTACAGGAGGATTGTCATGCTGGAACAGTGTTTTAGTCTCGTAGTTCCAGTGAAGGAATAATAATGTAATGCTACAACAGACATTTTGAAACTGTGCTTTTGAATTTTAGGGGAAACATAGTTAATGCACTCCTGGGTAGTTTGTGCTATTTCATTTAATTTGTATTTAATTTAAAGGCATTGATCAGCTATGATCAGTATTTAATTCGAAGGCATGGATCACCTGACTAAATACACTGACTAAATAGTCAGTAATAAATAAGATTTCTAAATAAGATTCTTTTTAAAACACGACACCAACAAGCTACATAAAAGATAAATCCCCATAAAGACTCTGGTAATATCAGTCAAAATTTTAACAGCCAATAATAATCAGATAATCTTATTTAACAACCAAATTTGTATTTGTGCTACAGACATCAGTGTATGCTGTAATTCTCAATTGGGAAGTTTTCGCATCCCTACACTTAGGAAGTCAGGGGTCCAAATGGTTCGCTAAGAGGTTGATTGGACGACCAGGAAGATCTGGGTTCAAGCCGTCACCGCCGCCGGTCAACCCTTAACCCCTCCTGCTCCAGGGGCGCTGTATCATAGCTGACCCTGCGCTCCGACCCCAACTTTCTAGGATAAGTAAACTCTACTGTAGAGTCCATGTGACAATTAAAGACGTTTATATTTTTATTTTACAGTCGCTTCTTTCTTTAAAGAAGACAAAAAAAAGGAACAAACAAACTTAAGCCATGACTCAACATTTACTTATTATAGCACACAGGAAACAACATCCTGCTCTTTTTTTCAGGATGAAACATTTGCTTGCAAAATCAGCCATAAAGATCACAGGCTAAAGATAGAAAAAGCTTCATAATTGTGGACGGAAAGTTTTCTGTGGGAAACTCGCTATGTTATGCATTCTGTAGTTTAGAAATAAAACGAAAATAACTTTGTATAAACCAGGCTTACAATTATTTGTTTTCTTATTTAGATAAAGCAATATACAGTGCAGGCTCAAATGGTTAAGTCGCCCTGTTGTTGATTGGAAGTCTTGGGATTAAACACCACCGCCGCCAGTCAGCCACTGTTGGGTCCCTTAACCCTTCCTGCTCCAGGGGCGCTGTATCATAGCTGAGCTGCGCTCTGACCCAACTTAGATAGGATATGCAAAGAAACAACTTTCACTGTGATTTATTTTTGGTTAATTATGAAATAAATAACAGGGTGTACTTTCATTTAAATAAAAATCAGTAAATAACAGCATGGCATGATGAAACCCAAGCGGAATTACTGTTACCTCTGTCCTACACTACCAGTGTAAATTCCCCAAAGCGACATATGCTATTTTTTTGACAAATAACACATTTATATGCACATTTTATAGCTTTGCTTAATGTCAAACAAACAAGTTGTTATTATCACTTGTACTACGGCAATAAACAGTAGTTTCTGACAGCTTGAGTGTTTGAAGTAGAAACAGTTTAATAAGTATCTCAAAATCCTGGTTAAGGTGTTAAACTGCCAACTGGAAGATCAGGGTTCGATTCCCAGCACCACCAAGCTGCCACTGCTGGGCCCCTGAGCAAGGCCCCTAACCCGCAATTGTTTAGCTGATAAATAAGAAAAATGTAAGTCGCTCTGGATAAGGTAAATGTAAATTAAATCCTGGTAGCTGAAGCTGCTGTTACAGAAATGAATAAACAGATCAGAATCAAGGATTCAGCATTGTTGAAATTATACACTAAACACAAGATACATAAACAAGCAAGATCGATAGATAAACTAGACCCTAGATAATCCCATGTAGTGTTATTAAATCCCCTGACACATTTTAAACTCTACTCTGGATAAGTCATAGTGTCATGAGAGGGCCTGGAAAAGCCTGCAGTCCGTCTGTTTGGAGTCAGTACTGGAAAAACCTTCAGGGCTGTGGTGCGATCTGGGAAAACCCATCACATAGTGACATTTTACCCAGTACAAGATTTGATATAAATGAATAGTAATTTTCGCCCCTTTCAAATCTGTTTTTATTTTATTTTATATATATATATAATTACATGTAAACTTTACTTTACTGTAGTAAATGACATATTAGTTACTGTACATGTTATTAAAGATGCAAAATGGTCACATTAACCCCAAGGAATACTCAACACTTATGTTGTGCTAAATTTTCGATATGGGATGGTATTAACAGGCACATAACACATCATTTAGCAGTTTACAGGTGTAGCCCACTCTTTTCCTGTTCGCCTTCTAAGTATTCTCCCTTTTAATACAGTACCCTGAGAGAAAAGCTAACGTTACCCTGAAAAGACTAGCTAATGTTACCCTGAAAAGACAAGCTAATGTTACCCTGAAAAGACAAGCTAATGTTACCCTGAAAAGACTAGCTAATGTTACCCTGGAAAAGACAAGCCTAATGTACCTGAAAGACAAGCTATTGTTTACCTGAAGAGACGAGCTAAACGTACCCTGAAAAGACAAGCTAATGTTACCCTGAAAAGACAAGCTAATGTTACCCTGAAAAGACAAGCTAATGTTACCCTGAAAAGACAAGCTAACGTTACCTGAAGAAGAGACGAAGCCTACGTTACCTTGAAAGACAAGCTAATGTTACCCTGAAAAGACAAGCTAATGTTACCCTGAAAAGACTAGCTAACGTTACCCTGAAGAGACAAGCTAACGTTACCCTGAAAAGAGGAACAATTTTACCCTTAAAAGACGAGCTTACGGTACCCCGAAGAGACAAGTCAGTGTTACCCTAAAAGCGGCTAACTTTATCCTGACAGAAAGCTAATTTAACCTGAAAAGGACAGCAACTTAGTGAAGTACTGTAGGTTTTTATGGGCAAAGTCTCTGAACTTTGGCTTAGCCTGTATATTTTTAGATAGCACAACTTGTGTAGCTTGTAACTTACATTTATAATAGCAAACACAGGAAGCTGTATTTGTAGTGTTAAGAGTGAAAAAGCTATAAGCGTAGGCGCCAGCGACAACTACGAGAGCAGGCGAGAAAAATGTTTGATAGGAATGGAGGGTTTTATTTCAATATTAACGTGAACGTAGATCAGTTTAAAACTTTATTTAGTTATGTATCGATCACCGAGGTTAGAATATCGAAACACAAAACACAAAACCAAATTATTGCGATAGTTAACTGTATCGATATTCTTACCCAGTCCTAAGGGGCTTTATACTTAATACTACTGGGATCTGTTTTACTTTTTGTTTATCTTATAAAATTATACAATTATGTGTAAATCCTTGTATGTCTAGACGTAATCAGGAATGAGAATTGCATGTGCTTCACTCAAATCCATACAAAAAAGAGCAGAGAGAAAAACAGCCATATGCAATTAGCAAACAAAAGAGCAGAAAGAAAGAGTGATGTCCACACCCAGTCCTCAGACAGCTTGGATTATACATTTGACTGCCAGTTTCCGGTTTAAGTTTAAAGGTTTGTAATTGTTTGAATGGCAGTATGAAGCTAAAGTCAGTTTCATTCAGGAGTGGCGTGTGGGATTGCAGTAAATACTTTGGCTTTCACTGTGGACGTTGACGCACACCCTGCCTCAGGACAAGAGACCAGCAAAGAGCTCCCACCCTGCTGTAATAACAGACATGTGTGACTCTGATCAGTATTCGAAATCTGTACTTTAGTTAGATTTAGTGGTCGACTTCCTTATTATTACAAAGGTCAGAATCTATAGCAGAGTAATTATCTTTCTGTCAGCGAGCATATTTAAGTAATGCACTTTTTTTCATAGTCATGTGTTAAATAAACACAGAGACAGAAAATGCTGCGAGTCACCATGGAAAGTGCCTTGTTTAATTAATTTTAATCAATATGCGTCAAAGGGTCACAAAGCTTTCTTTGTTTTTAACATTTTTAAACTGTTCAATCAGCTTTTAAAGCAATTGTCATTTATAATACACACTACATAGCCAAAGGTCTGCAGATGCCTCACCGACATGACAATTCCCCTATGCACAAAGAGAGCTGTGAATGGTTTACCATGTGAGGGTGGGAAAAATTGGGTATGGATGTGACGGTCAGGTGTCCCAATACCCTGTCCCGATTTGCCTGTATAGTATATTAGTTATCTCTAACCAACTCACGGCAGCGTCAGCCCAAGGCATAAGCGGATAAAGCGGCTACATAGGGTCTGCGTGACCACCAGGGGGCTCCCAAGAGTACATGAGATGACATATATATATATATATATTATAAAGAAAATAAACTAGGCTATACTGTCTCCAGCGAGCTACTTTTCAGTACACCATTGTAAGTATGTGATATAAGTCGCAATAAGTACTGCAAGACTTTAAATGTTAAAGTGCAAATAACACAGCTGCCACAAATTTAATTGGCAATGGATGTGTTCGATTTATAGTGTGTGATAATTAGCATAAAATTGTCATATTGGCTGAAAAAGGAGCCCCCAAATACAGATCTGCTTAGGGCCCCCTAAAGTCTGGGGTCTTGACTGAAGGGATACAAAAACCATGTTAATTATTCTTAAGCCAGCTTTGTCTGACAAAGTACACTAGGAATAGAAATGTTCAACAATTCCTCATCTTTCTTCTCGCCTGGGGTGCATTAACTGGTTAACCAGAGATCTTATACGTACCAGTCAGCTATCTGCCCGATTTATCCTGTATGATCGTTTTAATGAAATGTGAACAATGTGAGCTGAGACTGAGGAAAATGAAAGCAAGCAGACAGAGCACAGACTTTAGGATCGGTTCCTATAAGCAACAAAAACAAAGGTGATTGTGTCCCTTCCTCAGTTGTTAGCCGTCATTTAAGCAAACCACAAAGCGTCATTTGCATCTCAGAGGTGAACATGACACAACAGTTCCACTGTTCTAAAGAACAATAGAGCGCTGAAAGCAGAGTGAAAGGTGGGAGCATAAACCCAAACTAGAGCTCCCACAACAAATCATTTTATTTACTCAGTTTACACAATGCTTGAATAGAGGTTAGACCGACTGACTGACTGACTGACTGACTGACTGACTGTAGTGTTTGATTGTCCATGTGTTTATATTTACTCGGTTAATTGCTGGGCCAAGATCCGAATGGAACATACAAACAAATCAAAACAGAGTAAGCTTTCCAAGCAATAAAAGGGATATTTGTATACAATTTCTGGGCAGCTCGGTGGCTTAGTGGTTGGTACTGTTACCTAAACAGCAAGAAGGTCCTGGGTTTGATTCCCGGGCAGGTGTGGAGTTTGCATGTTCTCCCAGTGGTTGTGTGGGTTTACTCCAGGTTCTCCGGTTTCCTTCCACAGTCCAAAACATGTATGTTAGGTTGATCAGTGATTCTAAATTGCCCATAGGAGTGAGTGTGAGTGTATGTGTGGCTCTGTGATGGACAGCACAGAATTCAGCTGACAACAAACTTTAGTAAACTGAATTTGATCAAAATTACAAGTATGCATCAAAGTTAGCACACAGTCCTGCATGTAGTTTGAGTGTTTTCCAGTACGCCAAGCTTTGAAAAGTTTTACACACAGCTTCCTGTAAATATTCCTGAAAATATTTGCCCCACAAATGTAACATTTCCCACAGTCCTAAATGAGTCAGCCAGGAGTAAACCTTAATGCTTCTTTTTTTTTACAGTGTGATAAAGTAGGACTTCACGTCTTAAAGCAGCCTGTCAGGACTTTCAGGATTCCATGTATTTATGTACAAGATAGAACATATTAACAAAAAAAAGTGTCCCCTTTTTTTTTTTTTCTTTTTTTTTTTGGCAACACCGCTATGAGTGTTTGAAGAGGTTGGGCTCGGAAAGTCACCTTGCACCTGCCTCATGCTGTTTAGGTCTATTAACATCCAACAGATTTACACATCCACCCCTCCACACACATACACACACACACACACTTCTACAAACACACTGAAGAACCATATTCTATTGCATATCCAAATACAAAAATGGGACACTACAGATATAAAAGGTCCCCTCTCCACTGTCCCATCCTCTACTCTGCACCGATGTCACGACAACAGAAGAAGATAAGCTGGTCAAACAACTTACCCTGGGGTTGTTTTTTTGGGGGGGGGGTCAGAAAGGAAGTCAGAATCAAACAGAATAGTTCACCCCCCTCTTCCTCCTCCTCCTTCCCTCCTTCAGGGCTCAGCTGTTTATCATTGCGATCAAGTTCTCCACGAAGGGTACAGAAAAGTGTTTCCAAGTGCTTCCTGTGCTAGAGATACTCAGTGCACTGTGGTTTAAGGATGGAACAACAACAGAGTTCCCAGTGTCTAAACCAATCACGCTGCTCCACTGCGCTGTAAGCCCCGCCCCTCCTCCCGGAGCTCCCCAGGCTGAGGCTGGAACCGGAGCAAAGGCTACCGCAGCATCACAGCAGGAGACCGTACATACCGAGTCACTGAGCGGTTTAGAACACATTATTCATCATTGCACATTACAGGGGGAAATGTTTTGCGTCATTTGTCCTATTCATGCAGTCTTTGCGTGTCTGTGTTTATAAAGAAGAATATTTGCTTTGGGAACTTAATCCTCGAAATCGATGGCGATGACGGCAGGATGCAGGTGATATTACGTCATTCAGTAAACCTCAGAGATCATTAATGAGATCTGATTGTTTTTCTTCCCACACTCCCTTTAGACTGGAGTCCAGCAGCCCAAACTTTAAAAAGAACCTCAGGGGCCCTAATAAAAATCATTTGCTTTGTGTTATTTATGTAAACTTGGATATTATATAAGACAGGTTTGTTTTTACAGGCTTAGTTGGATATTTTATTAAACTTTTTTTTTTGCATGTAGGAATAAACTGAATCATTAAACTCATCCCAAAAAGCAATTAACCAAAAATTGTAAGAAAACAGAGGAAATTATGACATGCATCAGAGTCATTTTATCCATGTCATATTTAGGTATTATTCATTTGCCCCAGTATAGTCAAAATCCGCCCCACCCCAATTCGATACACACACACACACACACACACACACTACAATTTTTTTTTTTTTTTAAACCTTTACTATAACATGCCACAAATACTAAACAAATACATAAATCAATAAGCATTAAAAATAAGTACTAAATAAATTGTGATAATAAACAACAGACAAATTTGACTGACAGTCACTGGAAGACTCACACAACAGTTAAAGTGCAAATCAACAAAAAAAAGTGCACACACACAACATTTTGTTATATTTTTGCTTAATATATGGGTGTTACAGACTAGGCAACTGCCTATGTCTCCACAGGCCGTCCTGATACAGGGACAAAAGCTGTTTAAGCATAATTATAGAGTCTGTTCAGGAGTCTAACAGCAACATTATGGGTTTTTTGGCTCCTTGTTTGATTTTACTGGCGTTTTTGTTTATGACATGTATACATCCTACTAAAATGTATTTGCTCAGTACTATGGTTAAGGCATAAAACAAACAGTTCACCTTACCGGCACACCCATAACTGTGTCATAACTGCCCTAAATTGTTGGCACAAAGTTGTAATCTCACAGTTCCCTAGAAAGTCTCTATGTACTGTAGCATTAGGATTTCACTTCACTGGTGAGGTGACGTGGTGTGTTATGGTTGGTGTGGAGGAACTCGACGTCCTTTGTCTCTCCAGCACAGAACCCTGACTGCACCGAAGACCCTCTTCACCCAACATTAACGCCTGACGAATGAGTAAAACGACACAGCCGAGCTCTAAAATCTAGTGGAAAGGTTTTTTTAGAATTAAGAATTAAGATAAAAATGGGATGTCCCAAAAACATATTTGGATGTGACAATCAGGTGTTAAAACCTTTGACTATACAGTGTACATGACAGCATGTCATTTAACTACATTTACCGCACTCGGCAGACGTCCTGATCCAGAGCGACTTACATTTATGTCTGTAATACAATTAAGGGTTAAGGGCCTTGCTCAGGGGCCCAGCAGGGGTAATTTGGTGGTGCTGGGAATTAAACCCTGTTATACCCATAAGCAGTTTAACACCAAAACACTAAGCCACCACTTTATTGTAACTACATTACACAACTGAACAGTATTCATTAAACTCTATTCTTTACACAGACAAGCAAATAAAATAAAAAAAAACCTTGTGAACAAATAGCAAAGTAAAGACAGGTAACAAACTTGTTCTATAGTAACCTTTCTGAGGCTCCGCAATCCATTTGGTTCTGTAATGTTGACATGAGAACTGAGTTATGAGGTTGCAGCAGCGTTGATCCTTTTTTTTAGTCTAGGATTTAGCACCACTGTAGATTATAAATTTATTCCTTGCTCAAGGGCAGATCAGCAATGATCAAAAAAACAGAGCAGAGAATTTATAGCCTCAGATCCTTTGCTCTTAAGTCAACATCGCAGGGGCAAACAATCCGTTGATTCAGTATATCATTGATAAGGTTTCCAGCAGCCCGGGGGTATTAATACGTCTGTCTCCTGGTTTGTAATTGTATTGTAGGAGATTTGCAACAAAAGTTAAAACCGCTTAATTATGATAAGCTTTCTGAAATAACTATCAGAAACTGGCGAATACTCACATGATCAACAATGGTTCTATTCACAGATGTCTTTGCATACTATATTGATGTTGTTGGCTTGGCCCACTCGACATACTAAGCATAATGTTGCTCGCTGCCTTAACGAAGTTTGACGTCTCTGCCTTATATAGACTGTATGGCAGTATAATGCAAACATGTCAACATTATGACCAGAAGAAGAGGAACAAGGGGAAGATGATGATGATGATGATGATGATGATGATGGATGAGCTGAATTCTTCTCCATTACTGTTTTTTTTTACATAATTCTTAAACTCTTAAATATTATACTTTACCAGAGTCTGTACACAAACCATACAGTACTTTTGATATTTTCCAATTATGCACAATAATCCATCTTGTTTTACAGCAAATAATCTGACAAGGATGCCAAAAACTAACATTATATTCGTGTCTTTTTAAATTTAAAATCAAGAAAGGGATTCGGTCTTGTTGGCTTTTTATACCAGATATTCCTCCACTTAAGCTCCTTAACTCTCAGCTCCTCTTCACAGATGGGAGGGTCAGGCAGATGCAAGTGCAGATTTTAATAAAGGACACAAAACGATCAGTGTATAAAACACAAACATGGCAATAAACTATGAAACGAAAGAAAGTGAGGGCAAATATCTAACGTCAGCAACAGTAGGAACAATAACAGCATTTTAGCACACTAGAACCATCAACACAAGCAGAACCAATGCTGCCTCTGAAATCACATACTACATTTGAGTTAGTACGAACTTCCCGACCATTAAAAAGTGTTCTACGTAGTGGGGTTACAGGTAGTGTGAATGTATTTTACACATACCTCACCCACCATGTTGATTTTTTCAAGTGACCTAAGCAGCGTAAAATGTAAAGTTTACTTGGATGATGCTAAACAACTGCAAATAGCTCCAACCCTAATCAAACACATCTCAAGCAACTAATCAAGATCTTACTAGGTTTACCTGAAACTTACAGGTAGGTGTGTTGAGGCAAGTTGGAGCTAATCTCTGCAAGACACCGACCCTCCAGGACCGAGATTGCCCAGCCCTGCTCTACAGTATAGAGTAAAAGTTTTTAAATGCATCTTAAGACTGGAATTTATATAAACAACTTAACTAAAAAAACTGACCACAAAACACATGAAACTTATGAAGAACATCAGCTCTCCATTAGAACCAATTACAAGACAGGGTGAAACACATGACAAGACTTTAATGACAGTCACATGACACACAGGGCATAAAGAACAAAGACATGATAGAAGAAGAGTTATTAGCTTGTGGTTGTCCTCTGGTGGTCCGTCGGAGTAGTGTGCCATATATATATGTATATATATCTTATACGGCTCATGGACTCATCCATATGTCTCAGCTGTAAATCAGAATAAAGAACGTTGGTTGTTTTTTTTTTATTATATGGAGTCAGGAGTGTCTTTCGGAAGACATGGATACAGATACAGATACAGATAACTGTCTGCTGGTGTGTATAGACACTGTGATAAATAATAAAACTAAGGTTTCACCTTGTGTTCATTGGAGTCTATTTAAATCATTTTGCACTGTTAGCACTAATGCTGTTTAAGAGGGAAGTCACTGGGTTTGTATATGACACATACGCGAAAAAACTATTATAATCCAAAACCCACCTTTTTAATTATTATGGTAATTATATATTTTGGGCCTTTATTTATAGGACAGAGATGAGATAGAGAGAGAGGGGGCGGGACTGGAAAGGACCAGAGCTGGAATCAAACCCAAGGTCGACGGAACACAACTGCGCACGTGGGTGCCGCCGCCGTGACTCACTACACCATGCTGTCTCTTCTTCTTTGCCATTTTTCGAATTAGATTTAGATCTAGTGGTAGCACTTCGGTTACACAGGAGTTGGACTGCTAATTGAAGGATCTGGGTTCAATTCCTAGCACCACCAAGTTGACAATGCTGGGCCCCTAAACAAGACCCCTAAACCCTCATTTGCTCAGTTGTATAAAAGAGATAAATGTTATTCGCTCTGGATAAGGACATCTGCCAAATGCTGTAAATGTAAAGTTAAATGAGATTTAATCCTGATCAGTAGCCTAAGATCTCGCTAAGCCTCCAGACGATGAATTTGCAATTACTGTTTTTTCTTGTAGAAACTAGATAAGAATTCAGGTTGGAATATATATACGGAATATTTTATATATATATAAATAAATATAAAAAGTATTTAATAGATAGTGAAGCTCATAAAAGTAGACAAAGTGATAAAGTATAAAATGTTTCCTGGTGATTATTTCCATGATGTGAGCCTCGAATTGTGTATACAGCATGTCCAGGGTGACCCCTGCCTTTCGTCTAACGACAGCTGGGATAGACTCCAGCAGATGCCCATGTCCCTGATTAGGAAAAAGCAGGTATAGATGATGGATGGATGGATTGATGGATAGAGGGATGGATGGATGGATACACTGGATATGAGTATTTCCAGATGTCTGTTCTTCTATTTCACTTTTTAAATCCAAAGCTATTTAATCTTTAGCGATGACTCTTCTCTTGAACACTGCTCTGACATCGTCTGTATTCATCACCACCACCAGATGTGTTTCTATACTTCACCTGCTGCCAAGATGAAGGGACAAGTACTGGAATAATAAGGTTTAGCCCATCTGTTAGCAATAACCTTTAGTCAGAAACTCGTGATGGCACCAGGTTGGTTAATGGTTTGAATGAAGTACCAGTATTTTCTGTTTCAACCACATTTAATATGTGGACTGGAGCATTTTATCTGAACAGCATTTACTTTGCACACAGATCAATAATGTGATTAGCAGAAACTCCATCTGATTTACTAAAGTGCTGTTACAGCTGACTTTATCCCACAAATCTAAAAAAATTACAACACCTGATTCGTCATAGTTACCGAAATAGTTAATAATGTGGCATCTGAACAATAAGTGTTGGCATTATTCCTAATTATAATAAATCAATAATTAATCATTTAATAGTCAATTCATGAACTTTTCCATATATTACGCTTGTAATAGATGAGCACGCCACATGGGGGAGCTGTTGGAGAATATTTAAATACAGTACTGAAAATAAATTAAACATGTGCACCGCAGTATCGTTGAAAAGTATTTATTTATTTATAAATAGACATCATAAAACATACAGTAACCGATTTCACATATTTAAATTCACATGTATAAAACTCTAAACGTGGACTCCTGTCCTAAAGCAGGACAATCATGTACAGTACTGAATTAAAATGAGCACTGATGCACCCTCCTCATCATCTGTATTAGAGGACTGATGCCGAGTTCTTCCTGGTTATGTCCCAAATCACCAATAGTACAGTTTTAATTGAACCTGTATGTGCGTGTGTATTACACTTTTCAGAATAAGAGTCCTGGTCTTGGATAAAGGCAGCAGCCTTCCTATCCACATATTAAATGGTCAGACAAGACCTGATCCAAGATCAGTACTTACTCAGCGGCCCAGATAAGTGCACTGGCTCCTTCAGGGACATTTACATTGTGCTTTATTTCTCCGAGACTGAATCAAGTGCAAAAGTATTGTAGATTTATAAAAACCGAAACCAGACTGCGTGCGTGTGTCAGAATGTTTTCCGAAGCGGAGAGAAAGGCTAGGGAGTGGAAGAGATAAAAGCAGTTAAGGCACTGGAGCTTAATTAATGCAGGGTTAGGGTAATGCATTATGTATGTATTCATTAGTCATTTAAAACCCCCTAAACTCTAACCGACCCGTCCAGATTTACATTTTTTGGCCCTACAGTCTATAGTTGTTAGCTTATTTTTTACATTTCTAGAACAATTACGTTAAAGATAAACAGCCATGTGCAAAGCTGTCTATTTGCTACACAAAATAACTACACAAAACTCAAACTGTTTAGCTAATCTAAAACAGAAATAAGGAAAGGAGACTTGCTAGTCAAAGCTAAAGCTTTAGAAATCTAAAGTTTTGCCAGAAAAATTGAGCTGATGTGCAATCTGGTCTAGAAAACTGACTCAAGAGAGGACCGAGTATTTAATGTTTACTGGATTTGGAAATATATTACTCTTTAGATTTTTAAAAGCAATTTTAGATTGCTGGCATGGATTATTTTCTCAGAAATATAATTAACCCCAATATAAAAAAAAAAAGAAGTACAGTAGGTCAGGAACCAGCAGCGCTTAAGTACTCCATTTAAGTCAGATTGTCATGTTTTAAATTCCTAACTGAGGTTAATCCTGTTTGCTGGAGGTGATGCTGTTGTTGTTCTGGACCTTGTCTGTACTCCGGAGAGCTTTAGGAAGCCTTTTGCCCTTTGTGTATGCGTGATACCAGAAGTTCAGGAACAGGAAGAGAAAGACCAAGCCGTACAGACCGATGATGTAAATGAAGATGGGGTACTGATAAGGGCAATCCTTCATAAAGAAGTACTGTCCAATGTGAGCGGTGACAATCACAAACTGCGTCTGTGTACACACACACACACACACACAAACGTCATTTAGAGAATTACAGAGCAACACAGCTGCCTCGTTTTGACCAGATTAACCAGCGAATTAAATGCAACACCTACTAGCTGTATAGACGTCAGGTGCTTCTTCCACCAAAGGAACTTCTCATAGGCAGGTCCCAGTGCTGACAGGCCATAATACGTGTACATTATCACATGGACTATACAGTTCAGAAGGGCATGGAAAGTTCCAAGGCCACCTGAAAGACAATAGTTTATAATCCTTAATTCTCTTTCAACAATATGAAATACATTTTTCTTCAGTACCCCCCCCCCCCCCCCCCCCAAGCCATATTGTGTAAAAATGTTTTCTTTAATTAACTAATTAAAGTTTCACAACTAACACAAGTTCTTTTTGTGTCAGTGTGGTGACTTGTGACTTTAGTCTCTGTTTCTGTACCAAAAAGTTTCCAGGAATCATTTCTGGTTTAAACCTTTTAAGGCACCGAATCCATTTCATGGTACTTGAAATCGAGGAAAGTGATGGCGCAGTGGTTGGATGGCTAATTGTATAAGCAGGGTTGGATTTCCAGTGCTGGGCAAGGCCCTTAATGCCTAATTACTCAGTTGTATTAAAGAGTTAAACGTAAGTCGCTTTGGTTTAGGACGTCTGTAACTATAAATGATTTCTGTGGAGTTATGGGTCAGAACTATTTACAGAAACACTTAAATGTGAAGTAGAAACAAAAAACAGAACTCAAGCACACCGAATGATTCATGAACAAATCCGTCCCTGGCTTTAGTGGTGATTCAAGTGGGTGAATCAGCTTCTTGCTGACTCCCTGATTTAAATGTCTTTTGCATACAAAATGCCACAATGTACTCTCATGTACATCTTATTTACATAAAACACACCCTAACTTGTGCAGATGTTGGGATGGGGATGCAATAAAAAGATTTGATTAGGTACATAAATTCTAAGTTAGGTATGATGTGAGACAGATGTGATAGTGACCCCTGTCCTTATAAAGCTTTTTAAAGGGCATGTTAGGGTGAAAAAAAAAAGAACATTCTGTGTTTAGAACGTCATTACTTTATATCTATATGCTTGGGAGACTTTTAAAACAATGAACGATACCAAAAGATTTTTTCCTTAACAAAATATGCCAACCCTTACTACTTCCTGGTAGAAAAAAACAAAAACAAAACAAAAGCAGACTGGAGAGCAAACTAATCAAAAATATGGATCTGCACAAATTCTGTAGCAAATAGACCCGCAAACTGATTAAGATAAAGCCGTGTACATATTATACCCACTCTGGAGTCATCCACATTAAAATAAACTGATCTATTATATTAATCAGGATTCACAGAACTTTCTGGTCAAAAGCATGGAAGACTCAAAAATTGCAGGTACTGAATCAACGGATTCATCTGAACCGTAGGATTTAGCAGAACCGCCACATACGAGTCCAAGAAGTCGGTGGATTCTAGTAAGTCAGTGAGTGCCCTCTAATGGAAATACTATGAGAAAAGCAGGCAGAATCCTGACTCGCTCAAATGACTCACAAAACTTAAAATGAGTGATTCGGATTTCTCATTTCTGGTGCAGACAGAAAACAAGGAACGCTAACAAGTATTTTTTCACTTTTACAGATTAAACTGTACGTAGGAGTAAATCTATTACAAAGTAGGATAAGCTCTCCTGATGAAATGTCAATCATGAGGTAAGGGTGTCAAAACTATGATTAAAAAAAAAAAAGGATCATTCCCAATTCAAGTCATGTTGAAATTTTGGAGCAGAAACTCGGACAAGGCTTTTTCTTCTTGCATAAAAATGTTCTTACAGAAATAGGCTATTTTAATAATAAAGAATCTGGTGTCATTACATTACAAAAACACAACAATAGTGATATGGCATGCGCTGTATCTTCTATAAGGAGAATGATGAACCCCACAGATAGCGTAAACTGACGAAAGCAAAAAGAACAACATGTACCTGGAGCAAACTTGACACCAAACCACCATGTGAAAGGCATTATGGAGTGATGGAAGACATGCAGGAAACTGATCTGGTTATTCTTTTTTCTCAACACAAAGAACACCTGGCCAGGAGGGACATGATTAAACGGTTACCAAAGAAAGCAGATGGGCTACAGTAACAATGCATCAGTGAATATGCATCTGGGATATTTGTGCATGTTCTGTTGCTTACTTACGGTGTCCAGCATTTCAATAAATTTGGAGAAATAGTACAGCCAGCAGGTGTGTGCCATCTACTGAACAAAGGACAGCAAATGTTAGAGATTTGAGTCTAAGATTAGGATTTTTCTGTTCCTCTGTATTAAGTGCACTTACCCTCATCGCCTGTGGAGAGTTAGAATAATCCACCAGATCACATCTAAACGAGTAGCCGGTGCCCCAGCCAGACATCACAAACTACACACACACACAAAGTTTTTAAAGATGACTAGAATGTTTTAGGTTTAGGGGAAAAAAGAACACCACAGATGATTTCATTATCAATGGTCACTTTTTAGTGAAAAATGCTTTAGTCTTTAATCACAACCTCCAGTCTGTTCAAAACCTGTACAATTGATGCAGATCAGTTTGTTTGCTATGTGGCTTAATTTTACAGTAAACCTAATGACATTTACTGAAATGCAATAGAAAAGTGGTGGAAGGATATGTTGACTAAAAAGTTCCCTTAAAAAAAAAAAAAAAAAAAAAAGCAAATATGAATTTTTGCCAAAAAAAAAAAAAAAAAAAAAAAAAATATCAATGGGGAATCACCGATATGGGCTCTCTCCTAATACCCACACTACCCCCTAAGGTCTTCCATGAAGTGTGCAATATTGAAAGTGCACACTTTAGTTGATAAGTGGGCAAAGGCACAAGTGTGCTGACATGCAGAATCGGAGTGGTTTATGGCACGTCACCCATCACATCATCGTGACACCCCTCAGACAAAAAACGGTGGTGCCGGCAGTCTTGCTATACACAGTATTGCTGCTAAAATGACAACAACATGAAAAATTTACCAGCAAATTTGGACACCCTACAGCGGGCAAATGAGGGGTACAATCGTGCAAGTGCTGGAATTAAGACAGGGCGTTATTCTAAGATGAGAGATGACATACCCAATAAATTAATATTCATGTAATCGAAGATCTGGCCAACGAAAAAACATTTGGTCCAAAATACCCGTTTTTATTAATCCGCAATTATACACAAAGAAAAACTTATAAGCCTGCTGAGCTAACGACAACCAAAACAGAACAACGTGATGAAATCTCAACCTACACAAATAACACTAGGTGTGGCGTGCAAGAGCACTTTCACCATGTGTTTTTAGGTGTGAACTCGGTCAAACCTGATTTATAAAAAAGAAAAAGTTGCTAAGAACGATAGTAAAAAAAAAAAAAAAAAAAAAAAAAAAGTGTGGAATCCAGTGCAACATGTTTATATTAACGATGAGTGACAGCTATAGAGATCAGCCTTCGAATGTTTACTATGGAATCTGAAATAGGGTGGGCAATAGAACAAAGGAGATTTTGTGTTTAAGATACTTGCTAGCTGAGTGGAAAACCTTCATCTGAAATCTGCACATGACCTGCAGACCACTGACCTCGTAGCACATGTAGAGAGAGAGAGCCACGACGCTAAAGTTGTAGATCACGAGGACTTTCTTCAGATCAAACGGCTTCTTGTTTTCCATCAGCCTGGGTCCCAGTGACATCACAAAATAGATATAGGCAGAGATGATGATGGTTTGAGGCAGTGGAGAGGACATGAGCAGCCAGTCTTCAGTTCTGGGGTCTAAATAATGCAAGTATGATTAGATATCATCACAGAACCAAGCATGAGACAAATCACATGATCAAGTACCAAAGCGTTTCTGTGCAGGTGTGAGATAAGTGCTGAGTGGTTACTAACTCATTACGGTATTACTTTTAACGTTCGCTTATCTCTTATTCCTTTTTCTTTCTTTTGTAGAATTATATAAATAACCTGTTATATGACAAATACACGGTATATTTAATTGCTAACGATGCTATTAGCACTATTAGTAGCACTAATAATACTAATGGAATAGTTCGCTTTCAGAACATTGTACAAATTTTTTTTTCCGGTAATCACCTGCGTCCTTGATCCACTCGTCATATAGCTGAACAGCGGTGGAGGTTAGCCGATCAAATGCCATTTCTGCCTTAAAGTAAGAAAGAAAGAGTTAAATAGTTCACACACGATGAGTAACATAAATCAGTCGGTTTAAGCAGCACTTTACATGCTGAAGGATTCCTTTAACAGAGGCGTTTGTTGTGGTAATGCGTTGTGCTGACAGACCAATGGAAAACAAGCGAATAAATTTCACACGGTTTGAACAGTACTGTGACTCGAATCCTTGCACAGATCATGTCCCTGATTCTGTGTAAAATTAATCAGGATTATTATTATTTATTTTATTTTTTTTATTATTGTGTACATTTTTTTGCATCACTGTTTCAGCGATAAGTTTATGTACTATATATTTTTTTCTGATAACATTTAATACAACGAATCAGGTCATCAGGTTCTCTTCGTTACAATGCAAATATTGTGATTCCTGTTCAAGATGCAAATCATAAAAAAAAAAAAAAATCTTAAACAATAAACAACTCTTAACTACTGTTATAGTAACAATCAACACATGTTGGTGGTCGGTTGTGATATCCCACAGTATGGACGATGGGGGTAAAAAGCTGCATTGTCCCACATAAACATTGCGATTCTGCTATTGTCTATTTTTCCTTGCAAATTACTTGAACAAGGAGCCTAGTGTTGGGACACAATGAGCAGTCGGTTCGTGGTAAGCTTGCACTGCTCAGAACGCTGCTTAAACTAACCTGATTGGCCAGTGATAACAACACATGATTCTTTAGATATACAACAAAAATATTTACATATATTATCAGTTAGTTAGAATGGGTAAAGATTTATTACTTGGGTTATTCAGACGGCGCGATAAACAATCATGTGGTAGTTTTCCTACTCAATCACAGGGTGTATTATTTAGAGATAAGGAGATTATATAGAGATTGATTAATTATAATATTACTGATGAATCTGTTTTTTGTGAACTCTTTTTAGCTTTATTAATCTGGCAATAAAATTAGGTTAAGATGAAAAAAATAAAAAAAGAATTAAACTGTTAATATCAATAATTAAAGGGTTCATATCAGGAGAAAATGGTTTATATTAAGAATTAAAGGGTTTATATCAAGACAAAGGAATTAATATTAATAATTAAAGGGGTAATAGCAAGAATTAAAGGGGTAATAGCAAGAATTCTATTATTATTCTTGATTTTTGATATCAATATCAAGAATCAAAAGGGTCAATATCAGACATTGAAAGGTTAATATCAAGAACAAATATTAATATCGATTAAATTAATATCAAGAATTAAAGGGGTAATATCAGTATAAGGTAATATCAAGAATTAAAGGGTTAATATCAAGAATTAAAGGGTTAATAGCAAAATTCTATTATTATTCTTGATTTTTGATATCAATATCAAGAATCAAAGGGTCAATAACAGACATTGAAAGGTTAATATCAGGGATTAAAGGGTTAATATCAAGAATTAAAGGGCAAATTTCAGAAACTTCTAAATATCAAAAATTAAAGGGTTTATATCAAGAATTAAAGGGTTAATATAAAGAACTAAAGGGTTTATATCAAGAATTAAAGGGTTAATATCAGGCACTGAAGGGGTAAATGAAATGAAATGATGCATAACGTTGCTTGAATTGGAAATAAACAATAAAACCGGTGAAAGAAACTGTAAATTCCATTTAATAAAAAAAAATACTCTGCGTGGAGTACAGTGAGTAATAAATAAAATCTTGCCACGCTGTAACGTCCCTCAGGCCTCTTTAATGACCTAAATTAATCTAATACACCCGACTGAATTACTTGCCAAAATAAATTGAGGTAATTGAATTTAAACCTTATTAAATAAAATTAAATTATGCTTATAAATATTGATAAATCAGTACGTGTCTTGCTTGTCCACGTTAATAAAATTAACAATCTCTCTTGCTTTTACAAAAAAAAACACTAAACAAAGTAGAGATTTATTTAATGGGGCATAATATTGATATAAAGTGGGCGCTTCCTAATGAAATCAAAGCTGGACCTCTGGGAGGTGGAAATCTCTAGAGCACTTTAGCAAAGGAACAATTAGTTTCACATAAAACCCTGAAAAGTGCAGCAAAATGGATTAGTGTAGGACATCCAATACTAAAGAGAGAAATGCAATCAGATTAAAACATGATTGTTACATACTGGAGTAATAATAATTAAAGTGAAATCAATATCCAGATACAAGTTGAGGCAGGATGTGTAATCAATCCCCTGCTAAAGGAAGGAGCCAACCAGCAGACACACAACTACAGGTACACTTACACCGCATTGTCTTTATAGGCTCTTACACATTTTCTTATAAATCAGGTTAAAAACAAACACCTTTAAGAAAATAAATATACAGGAAAAAAAAGAGTTTAAAAAGCATTTAGGTAAAAAAACAAACAACCTTTAGCTTACTATCGACAACAGCATCCTGAGTAACACAAATAACACCGACAAAATAACCCAGCAAAATACACTTAAACACCACGACTAACGAGCTTCAGTTAAAGGAACACATACACAACATATTTTCCTGGCAGAAAAAAAAGGTTCTTGCTTTAAAATATTAGCGTTTGATGGTAAGTATAATTAATTAAAAAGAGCTGCCATGGAACGCACCTGTTCAACTCCCCTCAGGCTGCTCTCTCTATCACGCGCGCTATCTCTCTCTCGCGCTCCCTTAACTCTTCGCTCTAATGAAGAGACTCAACAGCAGCGCTGTGATTCGCCCTCCAGGCGCTAAGTCCCGCCCTTAAACAAAGACTGACCAATCGTATTTTAGAAACCACATCCACACTCATTTGGGTTGTGTTTTTGGAGTTAGTATATCATGTTGAGCAAAGCGTTTTAAAAAAAATAATAATACTGTATAATACTAAACTGTCGATTTATCAAAACCAGATAACTACATATACCTTAGCTTCCACCAACAGGACACATTGGGTAGTTGTGTCAGTGAAATATGAAAAAACCCATGCAATCATAGTAATTAGTGTAATGACATCATATATACACAATCAATCAATCAACCAATAAAGGCAGGGGTCTTTCTGTGTTTGCTGGGTTTACTCTGGGTACTCCGGTTTTCTCCCACAGTCCAAAAATGTATGTATGTTAGGTTGATTGGTGATTAAATTTCCCATAGAAGTGAGTATGAGTGTGTGTGGCCCTGTGATGGACTGTCGACATGTCCATGGTGTCCCCCTCCTGCCTTTGGCCCTTTCAGAGACAGCTGGGATAGACTGAATGAATGAATTAAACAATATAAACCACTACGTTTTCCCCAAATGTTTACAATTTTATTTTTGCCATGACATGCTCAACAATTGCATAGAATTGTATGTAGCTATATCAATTGTAATATCAATTGATTAAAGAAATGTGTCACCTAAAACAGTGACAAATAATTATAATAATAATAACAGGCACTGAAAAAGCACTAGCAATGCAAAACCATGACTTAATAAGAACAGATCTAAACCAACCATTTTTCCTCTCTACATTTAGAAACACTCCCTTTAACGGAAAAATAAAAAAAGATATAAAACACTAGGTAAATTGCAATCCACATGTATTTTAAGGGTGTCATATAAAACAGTTCTAGTATTTTGTTGGATCAGGCCACACTGATTGAAGGCAACAGGTTGAGGATAAACTTCTTGACCAAACTTGCTGACGACGAATGCTGGACTATTCAATAAAGGAAGAGGGAGTGTGTTGTTGAGCTTTAGATCTTGATTTCTGAGTAGGAACAGATATGTGCACGATCTGGCAGTTACACGTGAGGCAATTACAGGAGTTGGTAGGAGTGTTTAAAAGTTGATCTGGCTGCTGCTGGAATTCCTCAAAATTCCTCCAGAAGTGTTGGGCTGGGGAAATATTTTAAAAATTGGCCCATGTACATCTCAAAATGCAAGTTTTTCATATTCAAGCTGTGCCTTAGAGTGCAAAATTCTGAAGTTTGTAAGTGAAAGTTGACCTGACAGTTATAATCTGTTAATCTAATAAAGTAACAAGGCCTGTGAGGCACCTTCACGCTGTTTTCCTGTCATTAAACTATAATTGGATCAATCAATCTTCATCACTGCTCCAGGCATCTTCAAAAGCAGGATTAACTGCAGCTTGGGCTCCACCCTGTGAAGGTATCGCATTGGTTGAGTTATGTATTATGTATAAAAAAAAAATTTAAAAAAAAATCAAACAGTATGTAACCATTCCAGTTTCAGCAGAACAGGTCAAACTGGATGGAAACACTTGAGAACCTGTAAGGAATCCCTTGTAAAAAATAAAAAAAAAAAAATGGCTTTACCTTTTGCCCTTCATCTTCAACGTCAGGTTGGCGCAGGACAGGAATCCACGCCAGGATGTTACAGTCTTTTCCCCCGCTATAGAGCTCCTGAGGACACCACAGTCATTAGATAAAATACTGTACAAATAATAATTTTCTTGCTCTTTTAGTACAAATGTGGTTGCGATGCCTGCAAACAATCTGTGACTCTGAATGTTCCTGGATCCTTTTGGATTCCAAAGAAAAAGAAGGACACTAATATAAGAGCTGAAGATTGACACACTAAGGTTAAACCCAGTGCATTACACAACACACCAAACAAGGGTGGTGAATGTCAGATCCACCGAAAGTTCGCAGCATGCTCTTATTCAGCGCACAATAGTTCCTTCAGGCCTGAGGAAAGCTCACAGTACCTGATAGTCTGGATGGAACTCACAGCAGTCTACATTGTTGTAATGCCCCTTAATGTCGTCAACGTTTCCTGTGTACAGGCCATACACAACAACGAGCTGCACACGGAACAAAGACAAACTCCGGGCTGCAGCCTCTGGACACGGTAAACTTCACACCTTTGCGGCTCTCATTGACTACCTTTCCATAGTTTACCTAAAAAAAAATACAATAATACATAAAGTTATATCAGGTAAATAATCATTTTTTAAATATAATAACCAACTAATATATTAAATAAAATCTAAATTTATGCGCATGCTTTAGTGAATTTTTGGATCAATTTTATTGGTTTGGATCATGTGGGACAATTAATGGAGGGGACTGGTGATCATATGAAATCTGTTTTGAATGAATAAACATCCAGTAAGTCATTATTTGCAACGTGCTCAATAAAGCTGTGATTGATTTAACTAGGATGCTCATGTTCATAAATGAGCCTGAAATTCGCAGAAGCATTACAACACAATGATATTATGCTGCACAACAAGGTTAGCAACACCTTTAACACACTTTTAAAAAAATGATTATTTGTAAGACAGGCTAAAAAAACTGGTGCCTTAAATAAAACATTTATCTTCACAAATATGACAAACATTAAGCTTTAAATTATAACAGGTGCATGGCTGATAATGCCTGTTTTTTATTACACTACAACTTGATGTTAAATGTACTTAATGTCACAGTCGGGACACAATGCTGAACGTGCCTCCGGTTCTGCTCCTTACCAGCGTGTTGTGGCCTGTGGCACTGTTCCACAAGCGCATGCGGTCGTCTGTGCCAGAGCTCAGGAGGTAAAGGCCATCATCAGTAAAGCACAAGCCGTTTACACGACCATTATGGGCTGTGTTCACTGAGGAGAGAGAAGTAGGGCAGGATGTAGTACAACATAGGATTTGTGTTCAATTATAATGGATTTTTATATTACCTTTCCATTCTATTTCCTTTCTTTTACTATAAAAAGATAACATTTAGGAGGACAGATTTATAAAAATCAATAGTTGTACATATCTATGCATCAGCTTACAGAATGTTCTATATTCTATATGGTTAGAATTTCTCAGAAGTTATATTTGTGCTCTGATATTCAAAACACACAGTACGAACTGAAGCTGACTGTACTGGCTGAACCTACCTGCCTCCGATGATGCTTTAGACTTGTCCCCATTGTACTGATCTAACGTAAAGAGGCTTCCAGCAGCTCGCCGCACATCCCACATACGCACCCTTCCATCAGTGCTGAGACAAACAAACAATTTTCCACACAAATCCATTATTTTTGATTTTCTTATTATCATTTTCTCAAACAAGAGTTTAACATAGTGTAATAATCATACTTTAAATAAGAAATGAAATTTTATTTAATAACATGTAAACCAGTGGTTCTTGCAGTCCTGCAGTGATTCATGGTTGCTAAAATTGTTTTTCAGACAGGTGAAACACTGCAACAAATCCCAAAGGAACAATTAGCTATTCTTATTAACTAGAAAGCAGATGAGCTCTTTAAGCACAATGCACTCTGGAGGGGCCCTGGAGTCGGAGTTTAACATCAGTAAACCTTCAATAGACTATTTAGTCGCAGTCATATATTTGTAAGGCATAACAGTTAACATTTTGACCCTGATCACTCATCACATGAATAAATACTGAGAGTTTTGTGTGTGTTTGTTGGTACAGTGTAGTGTGTGGGAAGTGTAGTGGTTTATTTACCTAGCGGTGGCCAGGATGTGTTCGTAGCGTGGGGACCATCGAACAGAGAGAATCTCTCCTCTGTGACCTTAACACATACAGACATTAAAATCATGCACCAATCTAGATCAAATATTTTTCAAGCCTTTTCTAAAATGGTGCTTGAGAACTGCTTCTTCTATTAAAAAAATATGACTGATAGATAAATCT
The DNA here is from genome assembly GCA_005784505.1 of Bagarius yarrelli. Classification (NCBI taxonomy): domain Eukaryota; kingdom Metazoa; phylum Chordata; class Actinopteri; order Siluriformes; family Sisoridae; genus Bagarius; species Bagarius yarrelli. The sequence goes on along the minus strand of VCAZ01000070.1, from coordinate 809,161 downwards.
ACCCCAATGTATGAAAAAAAACCCCATTATAACGATTTAGACAAATAAAATCTAATGTTTTATTTTGCAATCTTGTCATATCCAACATCAGGCTAAGTAAATAATGCTATCACTGGTGGAAGTAGTAGCTTAGTGGACAAGGTGTTAGACTGATTATCTGAAAATCATGAGTTTAATTCCCAGCACTACCAAGCTGCCACTGCTGGGCCCTTGAGCAAGGCTCTTACCCTTAAACAAGTCGCTCTGGATAAAAGCGCCTGCTAAATGTAATCATGTGATTGGATAATGTGTATTTTTAAAGAATATTTTCATCTTAGTATTGTTGAAATTGTCTTATTAATTTTTAATACCTGAGCTCACAGTGTGTGTTACTCACCCTGCAGGATGTGGCTGCGAGAACCAGACTTTAGATCACACAGCTGAACTTTTGGGTCTTTGGTACCAACTGAGACACAAAGCACAAAATGAAGAGTAAGATTACCAGACAAATATATTTATAGAAATATAATATTATATATATATAGATTCCTATAAATCAATATATTATATATTATTTTGATATCCATATATGTTTTATCATGTTTAATCCTATCAAACCCGTATATGCCCGATATACATTTAGACAATCAATGAAAAATATGAACATATCATATAGTAGTAAACTGCACATAATGTTCAAAGTGCAATGATTGCAATTCTTTTGTTATGGTCAAAAATTGACATCCTAGGAAAGGTTTTTAAGTAATTATATAAAAGGGATATTTCTGTAAAAGCACGACATTTTCAGATAACAAAACTGTCCTCAAAAAAATAAGAGAGAAAGATAGCAGGCATTGGCAGTGAAATGTTTATTAAAGAAAATCATCTTAAAAGGGTGCCAATATTTATGAAGGTGTGATCGTAAGTGAGTGCACAATGAAGTTTTTGTGAGAATACTGGAGGAAGCTGTAGATATCGATAAATAAAAGATGAAATAGGAGATCACTTTCCAGAGGGACACTTTCGAAAGATCCTGAGCTCTTTAACATCTGGCTTGTAAAGCACTGAGTAGACTCACCTGCTATGAGACTATGTTTCCTGGCTATGGTAGACATGTGATGGCAGTAGACATTCCCATCAAACTGGAACACATCAGCTGGCTTAAAAAAAGCAAATAGAAGCTGTAATTCTTGCTTTATGTAACATATTATTTACAACAGTTATGAACAAAAGTGTTGGAATCAGGAAGTCACCTGATTATTAGTCTGGCTAATTATCTGTGCCTGTATTTTTATGATTACCCCGCAACGTTTTCAAAACCGATTTACTAATAAAAGAATTTAATTCTAAAACATGCTAAGTGGCTCTAATGAGCCTCCATTAGTCCCCAGTGAGAGTGTCTTCAGTGAAGTGTCATTAGAGATGAAAACCGAGCAGCTCTGCTTCTCCACCACAACCGGGGACTACTAATCATTACGCATTTTATTATCTTTATTTATTTCTTTTCTAGCTTGTTGTTTTTTTACTTAATTTAATTTTTAACACAGATGTTTACGGAATGCTCATGGGTGGCCTACTTGATCTATAATAATTAGTAGAAACATCAGCCTTGAAAAACACATATCGTTCATCCCCTAATAGAAGCACCTGACCATGACGTATAAACAATGTAAACACACCTTGAGTGTTTCTGTGTCCCAAACTTTCATGCTTTTATCAAATGAGCTGGATACAAACATGCCCGTGTCATACGGATACCACTGAACTGTCTCCACACTGAACTTATGCACATGACGATTAGATCTGTAAGGAAACATACACACTATTAATGATTCGATTAAAGATTTCCTACCAACAGTAAACGTGCATGAGACTCCGGCCACTTCAGGCAACATCCACAAATATATTAAAAAATAATAATATAATAATAAAACTAAGATTAAACCCAAGATTAAACAATTAAACATGCTTGCCTATTTCCCTAATATTAGTTAAGTGTACCTTTTTCACGGTATTGGCGGTAACCTGTATGATTTTTAAAAATACACTGCCACCTAGTGTTCAGTAAGTCATACATAGTACAATATACAGCGAGATGCTTTCTACGCCTGTCCATGCTTAAAAAGAGAATATTAACAGTAAGAATTAAAAAAAAAAACAATAGCAGCAAGTTAACATTAAAAAAAAACAATGTAAACAGTAAAATCTAAAAGTCTGCCTGTAAATATTAGTGGTGGCTCATGGTTAAGGTGTTGGATTGCCAACCTGAAGATTGTGGGTTCGATTCCCAGCTTCACCAAGCCACCACTGCTGGACCCCTGAGCAAGGCCCTTAACTCCCAATTGCTCAGTTGTATAAATGAGATAAATGTAAGTCGCTCTGGATAAGGGTGTCTGCCAAATGCTGTAAATGTAGAGCAAGGGCACAGCTAGCAATGTTGGGATCTATTTAAAAAAAAAGACTTTGGGCCTCTGGGGGCCCCCCGAAATGCATGGGCCCTTACAATCATCCTAACCAGAGCCAACCCCCATCCACCCTTAATGATGCTCCTGATGTAAAGTAAAGTGCAATTGCTGTGTATGCAATGTATTTCAGCAAATATATTATAGCTATTCAAAAAAAAAAAAAAAGTCATGTGAGTCTTTATTAGTATTGTAAAGTAAGGATAAGAAAGAGAACGCCCAGGGAGATAATTTCAAATGATGTAGAGTTCATGATCTAAATGCATTCATTTGCGCAATGTGTTTATAAATAATGCATCCAGGTCTGTTTATGTAGAAACAGTGGCCCTAAACGTGATCCTAAAGAAAACAAACCATAATTGGTCGCTATACATGTCACTCAGACACCCTCTTAGCCAAAAAATGCTATAGAGTCTTGACCTCCTGCTTAGAAGTTCTAGCTACACGAGACTATATGACAGTAGACTTACCTGCCTACGGTGCAAATGGCTTTACAGGTGTAATGTGACTTCTTGCTGCTGTTTTCAAGGTCATAAATCACAATTACACCATCAGAACCACCTGACAGCATACTGCAAAACAAAACTGAACATCAGTGTAGCTCAGCTAAACAATATACAACATACAATAGTAACAGTGAAGGTGGAGACTAGCAAAGAAAGAACACAACCTGAACAAAATGCAAGACCCTATAAATGTACTATTGCAGAAGATGCATATGGTTGGGCATACTGTGCTTATTCTGGGATGTCAAAGGCTCGGTGGTACTGATTAGATTTAGATTTAGGCACAACCAAGTCTTTTTAAACCTGCTCCTACCTTCACCTTCCTTACAAGCATGAAGAATTTTAGCGAGCTGGGATGTATAAATCAAAAATAAAAGGCTTGTTCTTCTTTGGATCTCCTAGTTGTAGGACACCTATGTAAGCATACATAAAAAAATAAGGAGCTTATACACTTAGTGCTAAAAGTGGTAAGTGGGGGAAGTGGTGGCTTAGTGGTTAAGGTGTTGGACTGATACCAGAAAGACCGGGGTTCGATTTTAAGCACCACTAAACCACCTCAGTTGTATAAAAAAGCGATAAATGTGAGTTGCTCTGGTTAAGGGTGTCTGCCAAGTACTGTAAATATACATTAGAACTTACACGCTGGAAATGTCTGTGCTTCCTCCGGTTCAACTCAAGTACTTTTATTGCTTTTTTTAACTATTTATAGCTAAACATATAGAAATAGAACAACATTTCTCCAGGGTTTTTTTTTTTTTTTGCTCCCAAAAACAAACACAGAACTAAAGACTGAAAGTAAGTAAGCACATTTTTCCATAAAGTGCATGTGTGTGTGCACAGTGAAAGACAACAGACAGTACAATACAGTACAATATACAGTACATATTAGTACACATATAAGTAACAGTTAAATAAAAGTAAGAAAACCAGACTTACTATCTCCCTTCAATGACTTCAATGTCGATACAATTCACTCCATTCCCATGGATTCGTTCCACATCTCTGTCGTGATTTAACTCCAAACTCAGCACCCTGCAAATACAACATACCTGATGTGACCATCCTGCCATGTCAGCTGACAACATCAGTCTTTATATAAAAAAAAACAGTCTTAATAAACTCTGTTTTACCGTCTTGTTGATTCTGCTCGTCTCAAGCGCACAGGATCGTCCACACCTATTTGTCTAGCTGTAAGAAAACTCAACATTTTTACTGATGTTTACACATAGGATCAGTCTTTATTATAGCCTTGTTATGACTATACACTAGCTATTTGAATATTCATCCTCCCAAAAATTCGTGGCTGCTAATTTAATAAAGCATTTTTCTAGCCTGTGAAACATCCAAGACATGCCGGTTGAAGCAGTCGCTGCAATTATAATATTTAAAACATCCCCGAAAATAAGAAAAACAAAAGTTTATTCATTGTTAACAACCCGACGACTGTGAGTAGAAGCCGCCATGTTTTTACACAGCTCAACGATAGAGAAAGAAAACGATTTGTGATTGGCTAACGAAATTCGAACTACCAATCATACGAAACGATATTCCGTGTCGTTTGATTCAAGGAGTTTCGGAGTCGGCTACAGTTCAAAAGTGATAATAGAGTCGATTCGTCTTTTAACGATTGCAAAGTAAAGAAAACCAGTAAAGAAAAACACATAAATCCATCTATTGTCTATACCCGTTCATCGGGGTCACAAGGATCTGCTGGAGCCTCTCCCAGCGGCTATGCAATACTAATAAATCAATTTTTTCATTAATAATATTCATTATGGTGACTTTGAATATTGAATATTTTAATAAACAATGTGTAAAATAGAATAATACAAGGTTGAAGTTAAGGTAACTGGATAATGTAATAACGTATTTGTCACCGTTCCTCTTTACGTTGTTAGTTTAATATACAAAGCTTTGGAATCGGCACCCAATTCGCAACACCTGCAATCGGTGAACCGACTCTTTTAGGAATCGACTCCAGACAATATGGATACTCCAAGTCGCCCTTGTGGAAAGCGTCTGTGTTTGGACTGAATATTATAACATTAACGCTTAGAATACATGCTATAATGAGTCGTTTTGCTTCTCTGCTAAGGAGGAGTTTTGGTGTAATTAAAGCATGTCGGAACGGATAATTTAGGGAATAAAAACTACTACATACCCGAGCAGAAAACATGGACAGGTAAGCTAAAGTCAAGCTAAAGGTAAGCTGATTTGTTTCGTAAGACTGCTCATGTGTATTACAGAGAAATACAAGGTTCTTTATTTACTGTAAATGTAAATTAAATTGTAAATATAAATAACCGCATTACTGCAATAATTTATATAAATTATAAATGTCTGGGGTTTTTTTTTTACATGTAAGTATACTTACGATAACTATCTAAAAAGCAGTTTCACAGGAATCCAGATGTAGACTAATGAGATAATTAAATACATTTTTGAATTATTAAAAATAAATAAAGATATTGTATACATTAGCCATTACTTATCTGGTGAAATGATGTTTAGTATTGAATTACAGGGACTAGTAATCTGGGATGAACACGGGACAGTCTTTATGATCACAGCAGCAGGTCTTATGAACTGATCTGTAGAATTCATATGAAATAGAATGAAATTCTACATGGAAACTTTATTTAGGACATTGTTTTTGGGGGGGAATTTTAATGATGCCCATGTGGAACCATCCACAACAGTAACAGAGCAGGAGCTGTATAGCAGCTCGGAGTAGTACCGTTATTTGTTTTGTAATTGTGTTCTGTTTCCCTGCTCGATTGCAGGCCGGTGTTCGGGCTCGGCGCTTTGTGGAGGCATCCAATCTCACTGGTTTGAAACCTGGAAGGAAGCATTCCCTAGGACTGGGATGGTAACGTCGAAAGATGACAGTTTACAATGATGTAGCCGTGGAGTCGGTCAATATAAAATACATGTCCTAAGAAAGTCCAGACAATGATTTATTAGTGATTTAACGAAAAATTGGTTTTTTTTTTTAACTATCTTAACTAAATTATATAAATATTACCCAGGATAAATACAGATTTTAAGTAGTACAAAGTATTTAATGAGGCATAAAACAATAATTGACAGTTAAATATTAAATGTGTTAAAATTGTTGTTTCTGCAGCATGGATGAGAGGGCGACGCAAGGATCCTCCTACTATTGAGGTATTTAGTTCAATAAGCCTTATAATGTCGGCCGACTCCGATGCACCTAGTGTCCATAGCATTATGCTGTTTTTGTACAGATCTGTACAGAGTTACAGTCATCGCACAAATCGACTGATCCAAACATGTCATACATCGACAACCCAAACGGAGAAAGTTTCAAGCTATATGTTTTATTTCCAGTCAATAAACCTGTTCCCTTTCACAAACACTGCTATAAAAGTAATGATATCTAAGCAAAAGTTTGTAGACATTACCAGAGATCCGCAATAGGGGTGTTTTTTTTAAGAAGGGTTGCATAACGTTGGAAGACCAGTTGTGTAGAATGTATGTTGTAGTATTACATTATTCCTTCCCTGGAACTAAAAAACCTAAACAATGTTCGGGCATGACAATGTCCCTGTGCATAAAAATTCCTGAGCTACATGAAGCATGTCCAAAATCACTGTGCTTATCTACTAGTACTGCATTCAAGCAGCATTGAAAAATGTTTATCCTGAATGATGTTAAATGGGTGCAAGAACATGTTTTTTTTTCTTTGCACTTTAATCTACTAAGTTTCTGTTACTTCCACATATGATGAGTCGTCTCTTCCGCAGCCTTACAGGATGCCAAAGTGTACATCATATGCATACCTTAAAAACCAGCCGGAGGTAGTACAGTAATCGCTGTTATACTCATTCGCATACCACTTTGTCTATTGTACTAGGGAAGTATGGATTTCAGAAGGACCATGATATATTATGGTTAAAGGGTGGAACTAAAGTGTCCTGCTCAGAGCCCTGACCTTAACACCACTGAAACCTTGCGATGAAACTTATAGGAGTATGGGCGACATTACATGTGGAATATATGGATGTGATGGCATTGATCTTTATTGATAAAGTCTATATCCATTGATCACATTTTCTAAACCCGTCTATTGTCCTCATGTAGGGTTGCTAAAAAAACCAACGTTACAGAGAAAAATCAAAATCAAAGCGCAAGGGCTGAAGAGCAGACAGATTACTGCAAGCCAAAGAGTATGAAGAGGGTCTGGTTGCACGGCTGCCACAACCCCCAGGCAAAGGTCATGCTGTGCCACACAGTTTGGGAAGTCAGAATCAGCGAGGAGCTGTGAGCACTGCAAATACGTTCCAACCAGGATCATGGATCCTCCAAAAAAATAAAAGTGTCTGAAGATCAATCGATTCAGTTGGGACTTTTAAAGGATGACTGTAAGAAAACAGAAGCGAAAATGTGAATGTAATTCTCTTTGATGGTTTTAGAGCGTCATATCACAGGTCAATGTTACTGACTTCGGTTTATCCTATACCTGCACACAGATTTCTTTATTTTATTTACATTTGCAGCATTTGGCAGACACCTTATCCAGAGCGACGTATATGTATTTATTTTATAAAATAAGTGATTAGGGCTTAAGAGCTTTACTTGGTCCAGCATGTAACTTGGGGTACTGGGAATCGAACACAGTATTTCGGATAGCAGTTTAACAGCGTAACTACTTTAACACCTATTATATAACTTCTAAAACACGGTTAGTTTAGAAACATGTTACATTTACAGTTATGCGTTAAGTATTAAAACTTAAGCACCTTTACACAGGGTTCCCACTGTTTTTTTAGCGTTTATTTTCCAGGACATTTCAAATTTCATTATAAGAATAAAGACATGGATCACAGATTCATGACTAAAGTACTATATTCCCTTCCAAAGGTAATAACAAAGTACACATTATGGCTTGACTTAATGTAATCAGAAATACACCAAATATACACACTGCTTCCTGATGGGAAAAACCCTACCTTATCACCTGGAACACATTAAACGATTGCCTGGGCTGGTTTTCCCGTTGTCTTTACCCAACTGTCTCTAGAAATATATAAAGCAAGAAGTGTGCTGTTAACCAACTTAGTGCAGTGGATTTCACCTCTTTTGAAGATTTTGTTCTAGAGCGTGAGCTCTCCCAATTTGACTTTGACAGCACGGTAAAATCATGAAAGTAACATTAGCAAATATTTTACCTTTGTACAAGTGGAATCGTTTGTAATGATTGTTAAACTAGACCAAAACTACGACTGGGAATTACTGTACATGCATGGCAGCGGTCTGTATGGATCATTGGTCAGCTATAATTATTTATAATCACTATTAAAAAGGTAGGTATGTGCTACCGTACAACGTTGCCGAAAACATTCAAGCACTTTTATTATAGCACCTGCAACCACCAACAAAAGACGGTGTCATCGTAACAGTGACATTGATCACGTGTCAGCTCAGCATCCAAAAAAACAACAAAAACTCTATGTTTGTAACAAAAAGCTTTGTACTTAAGGTAATTACCTTAGACATAAATTATTTAATACAATACAAGGTTTTTTTAAAGAATTCAAATAATATAACAAGAAGTGTGTGTTGTGTGGACCTGTAATGGACTGGAAACCTGTCCAGGTGTTACCCCTCCTGCCTTCACCCTTGCTAGGCGTGAGATGGGTCCAGCAGTCCACGTGACCCCGCATTAGGGAATAAGCGGGTATAGAAAAGAATGAAGGATATAAAAAGATAACAAAACAGTCTAATTACCTTTTGCGTTCAAATTCGTTAATTGTCGTGTGAGATGCAGCTGCAGTTTAGTCCTTTGGTCTGTCCAGATGTTTCACTCTTTTTTGTACACTTTGCTCATCAGATTAACGCCTGTGTTGTATCTGCTACAATGAAATGTTTGTCGTAGAATAGAGACATTAAAAGTGACAGAAGCAAACAGAAAACCTCACCTTCTTATGGGAAGAGCAATAATAAGAGCACCGACGACAAAATAACCTACTAAACACAACCGTTCAGTTAAATGTATTAATGTGTTTTAGAGTGAAGGTTACTGTTAACACTTTTCCCTGAGGCTTTCCCATATAACTAATGCAACATATTTAGACAGGAGTTAAATGAAATGGTGGTGTGTCATTTTCAGTTGTGTTTTTGCCCGAATCCTAGATTTTTTCCTGTCAGTAACCCACATATAATTCTACAGCAGAGTCACACTGAGCAGACAGAGGTTAAGACATTTGAGGTTGTTAAGAACTTTTTTACTTTAATAAAAAAGTGATCAGCTGTTGGAAAAACATCAGTAAAAAAGATTGGAATGCTGAACGCTGCAATCATGTAACAGAAGTGATAATTTTTTTTTTTTTTTCCGAATAACAAAAACATTGCAGTTTTGAATGATCCTGCATGTCATGCGCTCCTCTGGCAACTGATAAAGCCTTCTTAATGACCTGTTTTACCCAAAGCCCCCGCAGGAGCTGCTTTGGGTTATGCACAGCTGGACTGGGGCGAGGGATCTGTTTTTGAGTGGTGGGTTTTTTTACACGCAGGCGCATAGGCATTAATATAAATCTCTCCCCATCCCTTCCTTAGATCAGTCTTTTTGGCTCTTTTGGCTTTGCTATGTTCTCCTGCGCTTTGCTTCCTTTTTGCTCGCGATCTCTGACTCGATCATCTTGGCGAGTTTCCAGGAAAGCAGAGCGCTGGCAATGAAAAGTGGGGTCAAGGCCAAGGTGATGGTGGTGAGGAAGCCGTAGGGGTCTTCGGCCGCCCACTCCACCACGTACTCCGCCCAGGCTTTAAAGTCAATCATACTTTAATAAGCCAAACAAATCGCTCTAAGAAGTAAACAAAGCATAAGGAAAAAAAAATGGTTACAAAAAACATAAAGTGTTGAATTATAACTATTTCTACGACTTTACTCTTAAGAGTCAGAATCAAATGAGCTTGACACAGTAAGACTAATATACAAAACTTATAAAATATGAAAAACCACAATCTATAAGTTTGACAAGTTATGGTATGTACAGGTAGAATGTGCAGATTTGTAATGTAAAAGGTATGTGTGTTAAATAAATTATTGTGAATAGGGGTGTTGGTGGTTTCGCGTTTATTGTAAGTGTTTATGAGATGATTGTTCACCCTAAACTCACAGACTTACACCAAACAAATCGAATATGAAATGACCGCATAGGATAGATAGAAACCACTCTAACGCACTGGAAAAGCATCACCGCAGCTCAGCTGGTTTTTCAGACTTATTTTAAACTTTCTACTCAAAGTATGTAGTTTACATAAATCACATGTTTCTGAGAGCTATAGATATAGATAGATAGATATATATATGATATATTATATATATATTATATATAAAATAGATTATATTATATTATACACCACACACACACACACATACATACATACCTCTATATATTATTTGAATAGGCTAAAAGGTAAGAAAAGTTAAATATATATTTTTTTGTTTGGTATTTTCTTAATAAATAATGAATAAAACTGTAAATACTGACACATCGTATTGTTCATGTGGCAAATGTTACCGGAAAATCAGAGTCAGACCACAAACCGGGTTCAGTTACTCACAGTGTCAATCGCACTATATAAAGACTTTTTATTCGAATTTTTAATAAAACTGTTTTAATAAAACTTTTAACACGAATCTCACTACAGCATCTTTACCGTTTCTAGCTAACGATAGCTACAAAGCTAATTAATTTAGCATATGCTGAGAAAAAAATATAGTGACATTAAAACGACCTCATGACTAGACACATACTTCAAAACTGATATTAATTAAAGAAAATAATTTTTTTTTTGACTTTAGACAATAATTTCAGCCTACCTGAGAAAATAAATAAATGACAGTTTATAACTGATTTGTCGTTAATTTCAATGAAAGCGGAAGCGACGCTCGGACGTCGAGCGAGAACGCTTTGATGTCTTCTTCGTTGCTCTCGTATTATACTGACATAATCATTACCGCCGCCCACAGGCTATATACTAAATCGCGGGTTAAGACGCTGCTGAAAATATATAGACAGTATTTATATACAGTGGAGGTTATTATTTTTAAGTTTTGCTATTTTGTAGTTATGTATAAAAATGTGGCGAAAAGTCCACCTATAGGCGATATTTTATAAATTATTGACAGCTTTGGCGACGGTAATGTGCTCGTGACGTTACTGTAAGCACATTCTGTGCACGTGAATGAGTACGTACATGATGTCCAGATCCAACATAGCCCTGGTTAGGATAAAGCAGTTAGTTAATATAAATTGCCGTCTATCAACAAGATTTTTAATCAGTAAGTATACTGGTGGAAAATCTGATGTGGACGTCCAGGCTGTTTAACAGATTTACACCACATTGTCTGACATCACATCAAGATAACAGTTTTCACCCTAATTGAACACATGACGCATTGCAGTACTGCACTATCACCTCAAATCAAAATCACTTCACTTTACTGTGCATTCCATGTAGCTATGTAGTATGAAAAACGCAAATTTAGGAATTTTGGTACACAATAACATCTGCAACATACAGTAACGCAAATGTAATTGGAAAAAAATGGAAAATAATGATGTGACACGGGTAAAATTGCTGGAATTGGTGTCTATGGGTGTGGGGCACACTATCAGTTGGACACTGATATCAGTCTGTCTGTCAGGCTAGGGCAGAGTAAACTGTACTTGTGTTGTTAGTTAAAGAACATCAGACTATTAGGCTACAAGAATAAACCGTCCCGCAGGCTGCTGGTTCAATATAAAATTTCCTTACATACATTTGCATAAAATGTATATTTGATTATGTTACTTCTATTTTAATAAAGTTAGACATCTTTAGTTTATACTTTAATAACCCTGGTCTCTTAGAGATAAAACACTCGCTCAGACATTTACAGATAACAACATCTTGATACATGTTATAAACGTTATCATTAGCTCAGCTTTATTACAATAAAATTTCCAAACCATCTGACGCTTTCCTTTCAATGCAAAGTGTCAAATGATTGATACAGGGAATTGAAATCATTTATAGATCATTTATAAACCTATAGCCATCTTCATTCACAAGAGAACACCTCCATTCAAAAATACTGTTCATTTATTCCATATATCTTTGTCACCATGTCTCGTTTTGAAAGCTTCCAGCAAGGAAATCCAGCTGAGCAGTTGAGGGTTAAGGGCTTAGCTGTGGCAGCTCGGTGGTGCTGGGAATTAAACCTGTGGTCTTCTGATTAGCAGTCCAACATCCAAACCACTGAGGAACCACTTATTTTGATCAGGATGAATAATAATCTTTTGTATCTTCACAGAATAAAAGCCTTAAAACCAGAGAACCAGAAGGACATTAAATCCACCTGAATGTTTTGTAGGTATCCTTTGTAGTGTCAAAACAGCAGTTCTGACCCTCGAGGCTTAGCAGCAGATCCTTGATCTTGCTTGTTTAACCCACAGATGTTTGTTGGACATGAGATCGAGGGAAATTTGTATGTCAAGTCAACACCTTGCCATAAAGAGCTGTATTTACTTTGCAACAATATGTAGATAGGTGATTCTTGTCAAAGTAATCACATGTATGCTGGTAACAAAGGGGTTCTCACAAGAACATTTACACCCCAGCTAACTTTTAACACAGATTCTGTCATAATGAAAAATCAGACCGGGTCCTTTCTTCCATTACTCTTCGATCCGGTTCTAATGCTCATCTGCCCACAGTATGCACAGTCAACATTGGTCATCACAGCCATTCGTTTGATATATATATATATATATATACATACTACACGAGTCCTGTTGTTTTAGAGATGTGTGTGTTTGTATATGTGTAATGATGTGATAATTTGATATGATTGATACTGTTGTGTTTTTAAAGCTTCGCTTCCATGAAGTTAAAGATGGATCAGAAAGTAGACATGTTTTTTTTTTTTTTTTTTCTCAAGTCTTATCACATAGTTTTACACAAGCTTATCACTTGGGACTTATCACAACAATACTACTATACTGGCTTATTGTTGCCTAATTATTAAATGAGTGCCTAATTCACTTTTTTTGCTATATAAACGCATCAGGCAGGTCAAACTACAATCCATTCCTAATAAACCATGACGCAGACGGTGGCAAATTGAGATGGGACTTGCCCTGATGCTGGAAGCTTCGTTTCAGCCGTGGTAATAAAATGAATACAAGGAAACACATACTGTCTGCAGCACGGCTTGTGTTGCCTACCGTCGGCTTGAGTCTTATCCTTGCAGGAGCTTACATCAAATCTATTCAAAACAGACAACTGCAAATTCTTATAGACATCTCCACATACTTCTTTATCGTCCTGGGCTTTGTATTGCTTGTCGTTGGAGTGTTCTGTTTTCTCTGCCAAGGAATGAAGAACGTGTTGCTGAAACGATCATTAAGGAGGTCTAGAGACACCGATGTCCAGATTTTTACTGTGGACAGGTAGGTTTGCTTTGGCATTATTCAAGATTTCAATTATTGGACTAGACATGGTAATGACTTCTGATAACAAAGTGGCTACTTTTTAGAGCTACCATTACATTATCATTAAAACTAAAGCAAGTTACAGATTCACTGAGAAAATAATGAACGTATGAGGTGTTTGTAACAAAATTTGAGCCCAGCTCTGCATTCCTATATACCCCACATGGATTTATAATGAAATATTATTTAGACATGCTGTTACAAAAAAACATTACCGTTACTGCGTTCACGGTAATCATAACAGTAAAATAAATGAAATATTGCCTAATCTGTACCCGTATTTCTTTAATTGTCTCTTGTTTCCTCTCTTGTCATTTTTAAAGCACATCAATCATAGCTTGTAATGTTGCTAAAAACACAAGTCAGGAATCCTATACTTCTGCCAGTAAAAATGCCAAATAAAGGTTTTATTAGTACATCTTTTGTAATAATTTTTTGTGGTGTCTTTATCATGCACGTCTCAGTTATGTAATAATAATTTTATACTTTTCTTATGATTGAGAGTAATGATAAACCTTCTAGCTGAGATATTGCCAAGCTGGTATTCTATTAAAATAATAAACACCTGCTGACCATTCAGATTCAAAGGTGATACTACTATAAAAAGCTATGATCTAAAAATATTCTAACAGTGTTTAAACTTTGCTTTTTGAAAACCAGAGCCCACATTTACCCACCATCATATGAGGAATCTCAGGTCAGAAATAATGCTGCTGAATTTCCCCCGGCTATCATCTCCATGGAATGGGTCAGCTTAGCGCCACCGCTTTACACACAGACCACCAACGAGAGCTCAGTTGACAACTTCAGCCATGAAGAACCACCTACATATCAACAAGCAGTTCTTCAGAACCCGACCGAATCACACGCTTCCTGTCTACCCACAAACAGCTCTGTGGAGCCCTTCTGCTCAGCATTCTTCAAAGATCTCTCATGATCTAAAGGTTTTACTGGAAGTAATTATGGGAGTAATTATGCTGTGAGGCCTACTTTAAAAGTGGATCAGGATTGAAGAATATTTTTAATTGTTTGATGAGATTTTTTAAAAACCCAAGAATGTCTACCAAAGATGTGGACATTATGATCACTCAGAAATAATCAGTGATCTCGGTAACATGGAAAAACATACATGGCAAAAAAACATTCATCTGATTAGCTCTTAGTATCCTGTGTTAATGTAAAACACACACCACTTGGTTACTGGTCAAAAGCTACTAAGATTAGGATGTTGTGCCAGCAGAAAACAAATGTGTACATAAAAGTCTGCAAAGTTTAAGTAGTATTATCAAGTTTTCAGTGTCGATAGGTCAAGAATAAAGCGTTCCTGTCAAATTCCTTGTATTTGATGTTTTCATTAATAAACAATATTGTTAAGCTTGTTGTCTCTTTCGTGCAATGTCTTGTACATGATATGAAGTATAAAGATTTTATTTCTGTAGGAAAAAACTTTTATTCATTTGTATCAGAAATTTACCAAACCAAAAATATGAATATTATATACATCTTATATATATATAAATGAAACAAAAACGCTATAAAGCTATAAATAAAAAAGCTGTATACTCAGATATTTAGCCACTAGCCTGTCTCTGCATTATTTGAGGAAAACCACACAAAATGCCTAGTAAACTAGTTATATACAATTCCAAAACCCCTGTACTCAAACGTCAATGATTACAACATATTTATTGTACCGCATGTTAATTAATGCGTTTATGTTAATATAAAATACCACGAATAAAGATGACATGACTTATGAAACTAACCAGTAACCAAAAGATTTTACATTAATTTTACACTAATTTATAAGCTACTTAATAGAAATGTTTGGTTTGTGATCAGGTGCCTAAATGTTCTTATTTAATTAATGGAAAGTAAAGTTGAAGGAAACCCTAGCAGAAATACCTGGCTTGTAATTTGAGGGGGTTTTTTTTAAATTAATATCTAAACAGATATTTCATTTGCCTTTTAAACAATTTGTTCTAATTACTTTGGATATTTAGTTTATTTTAGTTAACATAAATTACTAACAATTACTAACCAGACCAAATAGAGAAAACAAAGCACAATATCCAGATACACACAAGAGACAGTTTATTTCAGTAAAACATTGAATACAAAATTAAATACGGCGCCTAAGCATTGCTTTATCTCACAAAATGTTTTTTTTTCCTATTATTCTAAACTTTCTAATTATTTTAAAGGCTTCGGTTATCTGGATTTATCCAACAATCAGAGCACTGAGCAAAAATTCACATTCACAAAGTGGTATAGTGGTAGTCTTAGAAAACATAAACAAAAACAGTGACAGCAGTAGCAGGTCGTAAGCCCTGTGATAGCAGTTTACGAGCTACAAAGTAGCAAAAACATGCTTCCCAACACACCGCTTTGCATTTTGGACCTTTGTTTTAGATTTCGCAAGGTTTTATATTACATTCCTAAAATACGCTCCTCACATCAATGGAGTGGTTAAGTGTAATTGCTCCCTTAAAAATCCATCTCAGTAAACTGAATATAGTTTTGTCCTTCATGATAGAAAACTTTAGCAACTTTAGCATGAAAATGTTTATTTTAGCCCATCGATAATTGAGCCCAATCTGTTCACCAGGTTACTTATGATTATTGAATGACTATTTCATAACACCAAAAAATTGCATCACTCATAAAAATTGTCATGCTGTATTACACACCATCATGTTTGTGATATTTAATAAGAAATTAAAGCTGAGCTCTGTGGATTTATTTGGAACAAGTATATAAGAGTAATCTTATTTTATTTGCTATAAAACTCAGGCTAGATGTTTATTCAAAACTCATAGCAGACATCCAGCTTAGAGCGTGTTTTGGAATTCGGCTTAATTTGTTTTTTTTTGTGAGTTTCAACAGCAGTTAATGTCTAAATGAAACTGTGATACATGTTAAAATATAACAGGCCCGACCATAAAAATGGTTCGTTTCCTCAGCTGAACTCTGGCCCAAACCAGAACAACCAAACCATTGCACTCGTTTATACATAAAGGATAAAAGTATGCAGTGAAAAAGAGACATTTAAATGATTTATATATGTAAAGGGACATCATAAAAAGAAATAGCTACTTTATCCGCATTCGAGACTGTGATGGTGGGGGGGGGCTTTGTTTAGTCTGTAAAACAGCAGCAAAAAAAATACACAAAAATAGTGAGACGTTGTGCAGACTAGCAAAAGGCAGTCATGGCTTCAGGAGGGGAAGGTGATTGCAAGGCTGTAAAAGACAGTGAGGAAGACATGGAGAGCGGATCCTAGAGGAAGGCTGTCTCATAGTTTGGCCCCTGTCATGCGTCTCGCCATTTCACTCAGGTGATAACGGTGGGGCCTCTGCGTCCTGTCCGCTCGTGGATGTTGGAGATCTTCAGAGCGATGGCGATCAGAGGGCCCAGGACGACCTGAAACATATAAAAACGAATGAACGTCAACATGATCATAAACTGTCTGTGAGGTCTATTCTAAAACAATAAACCTCCCAGAGTACACATGGAGAAGAAGTGACAGGAAACGCAGTCGATACACTAACAACATTTTATTACCTGATAAAATTAAACAGTTTATTTCACTTCTCTTATATTGAGTTTTAAACCAAACAACAGTAATAAAGCCGAGCAAAAATAGTGCTGTGGATTGTAAGCTTCTGACATATGTGTGTTTTATATTAATTTTTCTAGACAGTAACTGAAAAAAAAACCTTATTAATTTGACAATAAATCTATTAGCTTTGAGTAATGTACCATATCAAAAAATCTAATGTAATGTACCATATCAAAAAATCTGATGTAATGTACCATATCAAAAAATCTGATGAGAATGACATAAAGCCTCGCTGTCTCTTTCTTTTTCTTTTACACACACACGCACACACACGCACAGACACACACACATTTCATATGGCAGAATCCCTTATCCAGAGAGACTAACATTAATTTCATTTATTCAACTAAGCAATCAAAGGGTTAAGGGCCTTGCTCAGGAGCCCAGCAGTGGTGCTGCGATTGAACTCTCACTCTCAGTCTAAAATCTTAACCACTGAGCTACCACCACCCCATAAATAATTTAACTACCACATTAAGGGCCACATACAGTATTATGATTTAGTTTACATTTAGGGTTAAGAACTTTGCTCACTGCCAGGGCGTTACTGAGAATTGAACCCATGATCTTCTGTTAGCAGGCTAACACACACACACCAGAGGCTGAGAGCTCAGTTTAACTAGGTAACCATTTGTTTTTTATTATTATCAGATCAGACTAACATAAAACCCTTTTCAAAATTTTTACTTAGATTTTTTTTTTTATTTTTACTTTTATATACGTAAAATTGTTTTGTGCCACTATTCATTTACATGGACGTCTCTGTCAGTAAAAAAAGGGAAAAAATAAATACAAGTTTATTGCTGATTGACATCAGATTGATAGACTGAATTAGTCGGTTTTCTTTGCAAATGAAAGATTAATTCCAGGAGCTAACAGCAGACTAAGTCGCTTTTCCTATAAAAACTGACGATTGTTTCATTCTACATGAATCACTCACATTAAAAACATTTACGTTTCAATCGTTTGGATTTTTTTTTTTTTTTCACCTGAATATCTGTTTGCTTTAAATTTTATAAAACATTCACTTTTGTGTACTTTCTCACTGATGTGTCCACCTTGCAGACTTGTCCCAAATCGACAAAACAGCACCTGTCAGGCTGCCAGGAAAACCATACTCACTATAATCTTTTTTATCACTGTTGTTTTAACACGCAGACACCCTCAATTCAACAGGGATAAAGGTAGTTAACCCGCTGCCAATCTGCACCAATAACAGAATATTGATGCGTGTGTTTGGCTGCCCTTTGATTGCTTAGTCATGATGTAGAAATATCACCAGACTGTGCTATATCTCACCAAACACAGGGCAAATGATAATGCTTTCGGTTATTCGTAGATAAGATAAAACCCTGTTCGAATAAAAGAATGATCATACATTAAGATGTAACATTTTAATACACCCGTAATAAAGCTTAAATATTTAACAGCTCTATTTTAACACTTATTACACACACTATTATGCTGTTTTGTTAGTAATAAATTCTCAGACAGAACTGGTTTGGACCACAGCGTTTGATTGGTTTGGACCACAGCGACCACAGTTTAATGTTTATGTTTGTAACTTTGACACGCCTTAGAAAAGTAAATATGAGAATTAAAATCTGAGCTTTAGACACCATAACCAATGCACCTGTTTGTCCTCTAATGTGTCACAGATCTGCATGTTTATATATTAGTATTATTATTTTTTTTGTGTGTCTGTGTATTTTTTTCTGAGCGTGCACCTATGCAGACTGGTTGGCCTTATCTTCCGTTTGTGTGTGTGTGTGTGTGGGGTGTGTGTGTGTTCTACCTGCGTCTCTCTACTGTGTCTTTCTGGGTCTCTCTCGTAGCTCTCGGCGTAAATGCGTATGGTGGCTCCAGCACCAGCCCCGGAGCCGCTGAGCCGAAATATGATGCGAGACGAGTCTGTGAACAGGATCCTTAGACCCTAGTGATCAAACAGTCGAATCACAGTATAAGCCTCCAACAGCAGTGATATCTAAAAAAATAAATACTCTCACTATACAGTGGGCAAAGACAAAGGGCTGGTTTAAACACTGGACAAGTTACAAGCGATGCTGACAAAAAAAGAGAAGAAACATTAAAAAACAAACTGACTAAATACATTATCTTTTGTGCAACACTTCCTAATGACTTTTACATTTTATTTATGAATCCTGATATGTTTTCTAAAAATAGCTTAGCAGACAAATGATGCTAAATTGCCTATAGATATAAATGTATGTGTCCTGTAAATAAATAAATAATAGAACAAATGTTAAAATTCATTATATTTTATACGTTTTCCATTTCTTTTTAAAACACTATTAATGCCCTTTCATTTCAAGTAGAATAATTTAGCACACATGAGTACAACATTATATATTTTTTTTTAAATGATGCTGTTTGACAATTTTAATATTAATCTATCATAATTAAGCATAGTAAGTGCCTTTTAAACTGCATATTAAGTTAAGCTAATTGGCAGGATGGCAAGATTTTATGCTGGTTTTACCCATATCGTGCTCCGTCTATCTAATCATACATATTAGCTGCATTTAAAATATAGACTTTATGCATCATCATTTAGGATTACAATAACTTGCAGTCACAGGCTTAAGGCATTTCAATTAAAGCAGCTATTATGCACAAGTGAAGCATAAGAATGTTTCCTGATATTGAGAAAAATGTGCACTTGGGTTGATTCTCCACTAGATGTCACTCAAAAGTTAAGGAACTCTTATATGATGCATTACTATTATTGTTGTTGATATTATTGCCATAAAATTGTCGTATGTTATTGTCAATACGAATAAGAAAAAGAAGAAGATGCATGTTTTTGTGCATCTGGTTAATAGTTTGTGAATGAGTTAAGAGAGTTTACGTGAGATCATTACTAGGATTCTGAAACAGTGAGGGAAATAGAGTAGCAATGCCTTTACTTTCCATTTCATATGATCACAGTTGTGTGTCTGTGTGTGTGTGTGCGCGTGTGAATTTCTAACAGCTGAGAGTCACTATGACGGCCCTCACTAACAGCACAGGACTGGGACAGCTGAGACAATCTGGACGAGAGAGGAATGTTTGTTGAAATAATACACGCCAGGGTGCTGAGACACCGCCTGCATATTTGGGCTAGACGACTCCACAGCTTGTGTGTGTATGTATTTGAGAGTGTTTGCATTTCCAATATCTCATCCAGAAGACCTTTACTATATTAAAAAAAATCGCTCCTATAAAAGGCACTACAAGGGAAGTAGCAGGGTCAGGGGTCAAAGGGTGAGCACCTGGTAAGGGTAAAGTGCAGGTATCAGGATCAAAGTTACTGAATGGTATGTGGTGACTGAGTGAGGCAGTGAACTAGTAAACTATGGTGACTGTGTGGGCAAAGAGCTGTCAGTTGTGACACACAGGGGTGGGGTTGGGGGTTTTCCATGCATTCCGGGATGAAACGGAAGGAGTCAGCTGGGTGCACTCATACAGCAGGGGCAACGGTAGGAATTGTGTTAGTTTAATTGCCTATCAATTATTCGGAAGCCCCTAATATGTAGCAAATTTGTGATTTATTTAATAATGTGGGTTAAATCTTTACGTGTCAGCCTGCCTGGTTAACACTTTGTTTAATTTAATTTACTTACTCCAAAAGTAAAATTAGTTAAAAGCTGTAATCAAAACAGCAATAAAAGTGTATAATAAATTATACACACCCCAAAACACACCCACCAGCTATTTCACTGCTTTGTTTATGGCAAGGCTTCCACCAAGATAGACACATTTTTTTGTATTTATATTTATAAATCTGAGTAATTCTTAGCACTTACTTTTATCGTTTTCATAATCTCATTTAACTTCATTTATGATCTCATTAAATTTTAATTCAAAAAATTAAGATAACCATAAACCTGTAGTTTATCATCCACAGTTTATTACAACTTCAAATGTAATGCAAGGCCAAAACCCACAGCCTTTCTTTACTGGGTGGTCTGACTCTGCGGTGTGTGTATGTATGTGTGAGACAACCCAGTCGCACCTGCTCCGGCTGCTCACACACTTGCTTGATTAATCCTACCTGCCGCAGTTCTATATTTTAACATTAATATTTATGGCATTTGGCAGATTCCCTTATCCAGAGCAACTTACATTTATCTCTTTATACAACTGAGCAATGGGGGTCAGGGGCCTTGCTCAGGGGCCCACAGTGTGGCTTGGAGGTGCTGGGAATTGAACCCCGGTCTTTCTGGTATTAGTCCAACACATTAACCACTTAGCCACTACTTACCTATTATTTCTGTCATTTGGCATGTAATCATATCCAGAGAAAGAAAGTAATATAATTTATTGCTATGTATTTTTTTAGATCCAGCTAGGAATTTGAAGGTTAAGGGTCTTACTCAGGGGCCCAGCAGTGACAGCTTGGTGCTGGGAATTGACCCCATGATCTTCAACAGTCTAACATATTAACCACTGAGCAACCGCTTCCTTCAATCCACAATAGTTTTCTAATAATCCAAAAATCTATTTTTAAAAGCATGGAAATCATAGAAATGGAAAAAAAATTAGAAAAGCTCTGCTTAGAGCAGAAACAGTAACAGTCTAATACACTCTTATGTTTATGAATGGTGGCTCCTGTTTACATGCCATTTCATTGGGTTCAGTGAGATGGTACACCAGTATGCTAACTGCTAGAATTATGCAATTCTAATAAATAACGCTTACCAAACTTCACATCTTTTCAAACAACCGATTTTGAATGCAAGTAAATGAACAATTTGACTAAATAAGTACAATCCGGGCAATAAAATTTGAGAGCTGGCACTAACCTGGTTTCGTGATACACTGCCATCCACAGGGTCAATGTACTCAAAGTTGTCAGTTTTCTCCACACAATAGACATTACTTCCCACAGCAAACTTCTGACTAGTGAAGGCTTTATCTGTGATCATGATCTCAAGGTCTCGCATGAGGTAAAACGCAACTCTGGGATCGACACCTTCGTAATCAAACCTAAAATTAACCCCAAAAAACATGGCTTAATCATTTATATACTCATTTCAAAAGTCATCCTGTAAAAGCAGATTGCATAAACATATGGTTAAAAAAGTTCTTCTTCAGACTTCTTATCAGTAACTATATATCCTAATTTAGGAAATCAGATTTTATCAGAAGGAACGGAGAAAATGAAATTGCTGTGGTATGAAAACTGGGCACAAGCTGTTGTTTCTTTGGTGTTGTGGGAAATTTGTATGGGAATATGAAGAAGAAAGAATACACAGTGCTATCTGAAGAGTCTTGGCTCTGTGAGCGGGTCTTCTTTTTTTTTTGGAGAAGTATGATAAATAATAAGCGGTTGATGCCAGAACAGAGCATGTAGTGGAAAAGAGGGTTCCAGAGAAAACCCTTAAGTTGTATTGGAGCCAAAGGAGAATTAAAGAATAAAAACAATTATTTAAATGAGTGATATTTGGCCCTGACTTGATTTAACCTGTACTTTCCAAACTCTGTTAATTGCAGCTATCAAGCTGAGGGCAGAGCTGTTGTGGGGGTTTTTTTGCAGAAAATTCATTATTTATAATCAGTTAATGTACAATAAAGAAATACATCGAAATATTGTCAAAACGAAATGATCTGATGAGATCGGAATCTTACCTGCAGTAGTAATTGCGGCCTAGTTTAGCCCAGTGGTCCCGCACTATTTCCTCCACCCCTTGCTTTCGCACTGCTATGATGGACAGCCACACAAGCACTGTCCAAAGACCATCTTTCTCTCTGATATGGTCTGAACCTGTAAAAATAAACATGCACATTAATAAGGGGGAAAAGGGAAGACCATGCTGCCACTGCTGGGCCCCTGAGCATGACCCTTAACCCCCAATTGCTTAAAATGTATAAAAAAGAGATAAATTTAAGTCGCTCTTTTTACGGGCATCTGCCAAAAACTGCAAATACAAATGTAATAAAATGACTGTTTAAATACGTCTGTTAAACAGCCAAAAAATAGCCAATAGGTTTATCCAAGAAACATCATAAATATATTTAACTAAAATAAAAATTAAAAGTATATTAAACTATATTTAAATGACATAAAATCTTAACTAAGCTTCCTGCAAAAGTTATGTTGTAAAAGACGCTAGTCCAATATATGCAGTGATGAAAACTCCCAAATGATGGTCTACCCCCTTGCCAGTTCTTCAGGAAGCCTTGATCAACCAGTTGGATGGTTATGCGCCGCAGAGAAAAAGGCATAATCAATAAAGGTTAACGGATTAGACAAAACACACTTCAGGCTATGATTGTTTTCACAGCCTGTATGCCCACATCGTTAAAAATCTGCAATTTATTTTTACCACAAGTTTTGATTGTAATTTCCATTATCTTCTTTATTCTTTACAGACCTTTTTTTTACTTTAAACTCTTTATTATTCCTAATTATTTACTATTCTTCATTATATTTTTAATCTTTTAAAATGTTCATTATACATATATTTATAAGTACAAATTCAAAGACAACTTGCACTTAGAGCTGATAGAGGGGCTAATAGGAACACTGCTTTAGTGCTTGTTAGATCAGTTTTAGATGATGAAGCATTCCTTGTTATGATTTCATCAAGTGAAGCTTTTGTCCTGTAGCTTTTTATCAGTCTTTATTTCTGACCACAGCTGCTGCTGTCTAAATATGTTTGGTTGGTGGATTTCCACCAAAGATCTTATATTGCTAAGTTTCCACTGATCAGTGGTATATAATGGATGACATGTGCTTAGCGATAATATGGTTAATAACTATACATAAAGTAATGTAATAAGCAGCCAATGTGTTTTTTTCTTATCAATAACAGGGTTATTATTAATGACATCAAATCTTTAAACTTTCTAAACAGAAATAACGTTTAGTTTCTAAGAACTGTGTGTTAATGCCCATATATGGGTCTAGGAAAGCTCAATCTCCAGTCGTCTCTAAACAACGACTCGCATGCATGTCCGTATCCTTCTGTTCTCTTTCTCCTGCCTTCTCTCTACCTCCTCACTCTGTGTATCTGTCTCATGACTCATCAGCAAAGGAGCTTTTCTGAGACTAGAAGTGTTTGCCAGCAGAGAGCACTTGTTCACTCAAAGGTTAAATGATTCAATGCCCTGTCTTCCTTTTATAGCAGAAGAATGGAGAAGGTCCACACTGTGGCTGAAGTCTAGCACATATTAAAAATGTAACAGTGAGGCCTTTACGATGTGCTGCTGCTTATAATCAGTGACTCTATGGCGCTGTAACAGTCATTGTTTGGACAAGTCACAGCTACTGGTGGGCTTTGTAGACACTACGGAAGGCCTTCAGCAGACATTTAGCATGAGATATGGCGTTCACTGTCTCCCAGAATGCACCACCTCAGTAAAGTAAAACTTTTAACAGTATCTATGAATCCAGGTTCTAAAGGACAAAATAATATTGGTCAGTGTGTTCTTAAAAGTTCCAGAAAAAGGTTAGATGTATCGTTCCAGACTTGACATTTAAAAACATCTGCTGGTTTGATGGTTTTCCTACACAGTGTTATTAATCTATTGCTCACACAGGATTCGCAGTCAGTAAACACTATTATTAAGTTTGTGGTACCATACTATTTACGCAGTCGGCTAGAAAAAAATATTCACCTGTTCCAAAGCTTTCCTCTCCACAGAAAGAACACCTGCCCGAGTCCATTAAGTTCCCGAAAAACCTCCAGCCTGCGGGAGTTTCATACACAGCAACTTTCAGAGCCTTGGCGACCCTATAAACAAAGAGCAGAAAAAAATCAGAAAGAATAAAACAGATTGGAAAAGGAGAGCTTAAAAAAGCTGTTTGTAATTTAAAAATCTGAGGAGATGACACGGTGATGACACGGTGATGACAAAGTGGCGCATTGGGTTGCGTTGATGCAATATCACAGCTCTTGGGTCTCTAGTTTAATCTGAACTTTGATAAGTGTCTGTTAATAAACTTTTTAAGGATGTTCAATGGATTCTCACATGTACCTTATTCACATATGGCTTGAGCCACAAAGGAAGCCTGTGATTGGTCTACAACAGTGATAATTACAGGATGGCAAAAAGCTATGGAAGAGCTATCATTGCCATGTGAAAACTGATAATGAACCTGTGTTTTATTTCTGTTTTATATTATATATAATATAAAACAGAAATAAAAGGAGACAACGATGATGAGAAACATAAAAATAATTATAATAATCTACATTGCTATCCATTGTAATTTTGCACAGGATAAAGATACACCATCGTTTCCCACACAGAGCATCTCTGTTTTATATATCTCTCTTGGTCATGTGGCAGTTTATGACATTGAGTCCAAGACAATATGAAAATACCGGTTACAGATGTGCTAGCATAATAAGGCGAATGGAACTGGAACAAAGCAGGCTAACCTTTTATTCAATGTTTGGCTTGAATTGATGCCAGCATTAGATCAATGCATGAAGATAATACAGTAAGGAGATGAAAGAAATGAAAGACTAAAAGGCAAAGCAGACTAAAAACCTGCTAAGAAAAGGAAAACAATGCTGTTTAGTTTTTACAACTGAACACAGCCAACGTAACGGTAATACTAGCAAATTCTTGGAGAATTATTACAGATTAAATTGCAGCTTTTGGAGACACTGAAAACAGACCCGATAAACAACTTGTAAATCTGCTTTTAAGATAAATGGATGGATGGATAGATGGATGGATTCTTATTCATGTTTAGAAAAGGTGTACAAAACAATCATACGCCTTGTGGCTAGTGGACATCGAAGGCTAAGAATACTTCAGACAAAAGTATCAATCAAATGAATAAACAGCCTTATTGTTTAGTGTCTTTTATTTGGGTCACCCATGTCTACCTACGCATCTCTTCTACTGTTTGTTGTCCTTGGATATCAAACTACTTAGATAACTATTTTCAGACACTGTAATTTGGCGTTAAGTGTGAAATTGGGGGGGGGGGCAACAGAGCAGAGCTGAGCCACAGCTGTTTACTCTAGGGTGGACTTACTAAATATGTGTAAAGCGGAGTTATTTGCTTGGAAACGGTGGCCTGGAATAGACCTCCTGGCATAAGGATACTGGATTTGTGACCCTTTGACTTTTGATGACTTATTCTCACGTTTCTGGCCAACACAATCAGCACGCCCGACCATGTTCCAGCATATTTTCTGATTGCAAGGGGAATAAATACATGTAAGTAAAAAAAAAATAAATAAAAAAAAGCTTGTGAGTAATAGAGATTAAGAAAACAACAAAGAACAATCCCAACCTGTTTTTTTTTTGTTGTTGCTTTAAATCAATGCTGTGTTTTAACAACCTCGCCATTTGGAATAAAACATGACTTTGTGGAATTTAACGCTCGCAGCAGTTGGCTCACATGTCCTTTTGGCAACTGAGTTTGATCTGAGGTCCACAACAGCTTCATCTGAACTGACAGACAGGCAGTGATTCTCTGTAATAGTGCCGTATGATATTTCTGATGAAAGTCTCGTCCTTCTCCAATGCCCTAAGATGGATGTTGTTTGTTAGATCAAAATGCTCCCAAGTGCAATGGAACATTTTAAAAATGAGGATGTGATTTCCAGCATGGCCTTCCCCACTAATCCCAACTGTATGTGCTGCTACGCATAAAATGTGTAAACACACAAATAAACACAGATGCGGGAGAGCACAACCACAACCCTGCAAAAGGACGCCTGGAGAACCTGGAACCTAGGAAAATTCAACATCTAATCATTAGGCTTGTTTAGTTCAGTGCAAAACAGAAACTTGTTAGTCTTTGCACTGTATTTCACCGCAACCTTGACATAGTGCCCAAGTCTGCATTTTAACATGAATCTTTTGTGAATATGTGGCATCTGCAGTGTAACTGTTATAATCCATGTGTGTGAGCATTTGATAGGGTGACCCAGTAGTTCACAACACAATAAAATTTAAAAAGCAAACATATGTTCAGAACCCAACGGCATCAAAAACACAATGGAATTAAAAACACATTGAAAACAAAATGGCACCGAAACACAATGGAATTAAACTAAAACCCAACAGAAACAATCTGAAACACAACAGGAAAAAAAAAAGACTCAACATAACAGAATTGAAAAAGCAAACATCAATTTTTAACACAACGAAATCAAGTCACAACACAACAGAATTGCTACCAACCTTGGACAGTGTAGACACTGAAAAAAAACAACAATATTTTTACTGGGCACACAACAAGAAAATATTTAGTTATGTCATCTTGAAATGTGTAGTTGATTTTTAAATAAACATTTGAAATTAAACACACATTTGGCTATTTAATTAAGGAAAATTAAAGCAGCTCCTATTGGTCAGAAGCATTTCCGTTGTGTTGTGACTTGATTTCGTTATGTTATGTCGTTGTGCTGCGCACTACCGGGCCACCATAATTTGACACATATGTATATAACTGTGCTTAATAAACCTAAACTTAAAGTAAAGTGAACTTTTCATCACTGACTAGTGACGCAGTTAGTGCCCTTGGCCCCTCCGGAGTGCAGCGCAAACAGGCAGATGTTTCCTTTCTCCATAGTCACCTTTCATAACACACACATACACACACACACACATATATCAGTACACTCTACAACACTAGGCCTCAATCCCATGTAATGTGTAGACACAATCACATGCATGCATATCTTATTGAAGAGACGCACACACACACACACACACACACACACTTATCACCGGTGCTGAAGCACTGCTTAAACACAAACTGTTAAGTGGCTGAGCATTTAAACATCCAGATACACTTTTGACTGTTCAGTGCCTAAAAAGGCTTCCAGCAGCTGAGAGTTCCTGCCCCACATATAAACGCACCCAGTGTTTCCACAACACAGCTCACATCCTGCTCTGAAACCATGAATTAACCCTTGGAGATGACCTTGTGAATACGAATTACATCTTTAAATATATAACAAGACAAAATTAACCTTTTATTGGAAATGAGTTTTAATTGGAACTTATATATCTAAACTTATCTTGTCCATGTAGCTGTTATTCAGCGGTTAAGTTCTTGCTTACACTCTACAGTGGTGCTTAGTGGTTAATTATATATGAAATTAGATATTTATGGATTTGCGATTTGTTTTTCTAGTCTACCTGGGCAATATATTCACCGAAGGTGAGAATTGGATTAAAAGAAGCCAAAACATTATGTTAAGGTTTATTTTAAACCAATTGTTCTATCTTTAAAATTTAAGGTTGAACCCTTTTTTTAAAATCTATTTACAAACTTATTTCTAACATACATCATACTGACAAAATTATTGGGACACTCAACTATTACATAGATTTTTTTAACATCATATTCCAGAACTATCCTTACTCAAACTTCTTTGAAGCGTGGCTGTGGGAATCAATTAGCCAGGTGTTTATTTACACAGAATTGTATGTGTGAGATGGATGAGGAATTCTTGGGTGTATTCGGGGTTCCAGTTCATTCTTAAAGTGTTGAATGAGTTTAAGGTCAGGTCTCTGTAAAGAACACTGAAGTTCTATGTAGACACATCATGTCTAAATAGAGTTCAGGGGCTTTGTGCACAGGGATATTTGTGTTCAGTAAAATGAACATATGCTACAGCAAATAGAGCTTCTTAGACAATGTGTGCTTCCAATGCTGTCCAACCAGAAGGGGAAACACACTTACGTCGGTGTGCTTGGTAGGTTTCAGCAAACCCTACCAAGATAATGTACCCAGGTTTTTGTTTACTATAAGCAATTAATGGGCATTACCTTCGGCAGTAGTAAAGTCTATGTAAGATTACATGATATACTAAATACATAATAATCATTCATCCTCTGGCTAATTCTGACGGAAAGTTACTATTTACTCAACCAGCAAGTTTTCTCAGTATAATTTACTTGAACAAAAAGTGGCATGTCCAAAATTATTCACACCCTTTGCAAACTGTCGCAGTTATGGGAAAATCCACAGTTCTAACCATTCCAAATACTCCTGTTTAAAGCTCTAATTACCTGATCATGGGAACAACTGTTTTAATCAACTCAACAGGTGAAAAACAGAAGCTGTTGTTTGTGGCAGCATGGCTAAGACAAAGGGCTCAGAGGACCGCGGCTGCACATTGTGGCTGCTCACAAGTAGGGGAAAGCGCTATAAGACCATATCTCAATGTTTTGAAGTTGGTGGCAACATACAAAGTATTATTAAAGATATATTATAATATTTTATAACCCCCAAAAAAATGTAAACCTTATATGGCACACGGGACAGAACACTGACAGCATTTCCAGCTCAATGCAGTTTCAGGATCCAGCTTTAATCTTAAGCTCAGAATACTCTCTGTGTGGAGTTTAATGTGTTCACCTTATGAAGTTACTTGTTGTGTATCTGGTACTGTGGTGGCTTATGGTTAAGGTGTTGGATGACATAAAAAGACTGGGGTTCGTTCCCAGCACCACAAAGCCACCACCGCTCGGCCCTGAGCAAGGCCTTTAACCCCCGACTGCTCAGTGGTATAAAGAGATAAATGAAACTTGCCTGGATAAGGGCGTTGCCAAATGCCGTAATGTGTTGTGATTTCTGCCTCCAGTGTTTCCTGATAGGTCTAGATTATCAAGTTTTCTTGTAGATTCAAAACAAGACACAAAGAAAATTCGGCATTAAGATGGAATCAGATTAAAATAAATGCAAAGTTCCAAGAATTTCAGCAAAAGCTCATCATGCACAATCGATTATCCGTTCATGCGTTTGCATCGATCATCAAGGCTAGTGGTTAATTACACCACTAAGCAAATACTGTGTTCCAGCACCCAGCAGGTACCTCATTTTAAGTGCTTTCCTCAAGGGCACAGCAGACATTGGTCATTTGCAGGGGATAGAAACAGAAATAGTCTCATACTACCACCACCCCCCACACATACACACTCTTTCTAATTCCAGTCCCTAACCAACAGAGACCCCATTAATAATTAGAATAAACTGTGATTAACTTACATGAGAATTAAAACTGATGTAAAAAAAAAAAAAAAGCCTGACTCTTGATGGAAAATGTGACTTCAATTGGGGAATTGTAACATCTTTACACACAAAAAAAAAGCCCCAGACACATTTAGCAGACGTATGGGGATACACTTTAGAGTCCTGATGCTTCCGGTTTTTGCTGGGGATGGTGTCACGGATAAGATTGGCCAGTCTGATTCTTGTGTGACCTGCACATCAAGGTAATAAGAGGCACACGTACCTACGTCAGATATACCGGTCAACAAAAGTGCTAGAGTAAGAACATACGTGTGTGGGGGAGACATTTCTGACAAATGTGGTTTGAAAAACGATATATTGACGAAGTCCTGTTTACATCCAGATTACTCCTAAAGCGATCAGATTCATGTACTTCCGAATGTGCTATGGAGGGCATTTACCCGGATCTTCTCATAATAGGAAGCTGTCCCATAGAACCAACGCATAAAGTGACCAGTGTAAACAGACCCTTGGATTCCCCAATATTAAATAATATAAAATAACAGACACTAATAGAACTAATCATTATTATAAATCTTGTACACACTATTTTAATGTTGTGGTGGTATGTGACGATGTGAGGTGCTTCACTGATTAGCATATGCCACAGACGTGGAGAAGTTTTTCTTCCTGGTCTAAGTGCACATTACATAAATCTTGCCATTTATCCAACGATGGAAAAGTAGTGCTCATACGTATAGTACAGAAGGTTATTCATACTATAATAAAAAACATAATAATAGAGCACACATTTTTTAACAGCGGGAATTTGGACAGTCCTTTTAGATCTAAGAAATTTTCCATATTGTTTGGGGCCTGACATGCAGAATTGATGTTAATATAATAATTAAAACACATCATTTCCTTTATAATAGGGATGGGTAGCATTACTGTAGGATTACATAAGCCAGATTTATAGTGAGAAGCTCAGAGTTATTTTTAGGTGGTTAGTGTGTGGGGAAAAATAAGGATGAGTTTATTCTATTCAGTGCCCTCCCAAACCCCCCAAACTTAAATCAGGCTGTGTTATTGCTTAGTTCGAACTTTGTGCCCCCTCCCCTAACTTCTGCTCGCTGACTGTTAACATACAGGATGAGATCAGGGGAGGATTCTTTAAAATGGCCCACACCAAGAAATAAGTCCTAAGGGATGGTTTCCTCCCTAATGTCTTACCACATGACTATTCAGCATGACAGTTTAGAGAGCGACCTTGAATTACAGCACATGAACCAGCTCCTTGGTCACTCTGTGGGTAGCGATACACTTTTATCCTGGAACTGATGAAAATTTTAACCAATACAATTTTTGAAACATAAAAATTAAGAGTAATTTCAAATTAGGTGCCAGATTCCATAGTCTTTTATGTAAAGAAATACACAGTACAGTAGAAAACATAGAATCACTCTTAAAAATGTCATAGACGATGCAAAAAGTAAATATATAAATAGGTCTTTATATAGTGAATATTTTTATTCCCTTCCTTCTTAGTTCAACTTTGTCTTTTAACATTTAGCAATCATAGGTATTAGTTTTAACAAACCTTTTTACAAGGGACTGTCATAGTATCAACATTTGTACTCTACATCTTAGTCCCAATCAGGAGTATATTTGGCACAAAATTTTAATCGACAGTTTACGAGGAAACAATCGATGACATCTCATTACTAACGTTACAGGGTCTTATCTTGTTGAAATTGTTTTCATTCATTAAAGGTTTTTTTCAGTAAATTAATGTTGTTTATGTTGTAATAATCATATATCATTTACCTGTCCAGTGCCAGGCTGGTAGGCATGCTGCGAGCAAAGCCGTGAATGCCTGTCTGCCTGAAGTAGGGAACGCAGGACAAGTTGGCCGCCATCAATGCCAGTGAGCTGATGGGTTTACAAAGAAGCCGTTATGACCAGAATCATACAGCGATCCTACACACTATAAGCGAAAAAATCTTAACAGTTAAACTTTTTCATTATTAATATCATTATAAAGTAAAAACATGATAAAAAACAAAAAATGCAGGAAGGGTTTTAACGAATTTAAACAAAAATACATTTAATGCTCAGTTCCTTTATTGTCACGAATACCAAAAACTGTAAATTATTTTATGTTTAGATAACAATTAATTAAGACTAAATTATGTTGTGAATTGTTAATTATTGTCTTACTGCATTAATTTTATTATTATATTATTTAACCCTGGGACTAAAAATTGTCATAACTCATGAAAAAATACATTTACGTAACTTATTATCTTAAAGTCACCATTCAAAAGTCTCACCACAAAGAATACCTTTTACCATAAAACAGCAGTCATTTAATTTAAAGGCTTGATATTGCAAACATCAACTTAAAAATCTAAAATCTCTTGATCGTTTGACATATAAGAGGTCATTGTGCTATTAAAACATCCTGTAAGTTTTAGAAGTTAAATCTTTGCCATTACTTAAAAACAGCTTATATTGACGGCAGTCCACCAAAACAACAGGTTTTGGAATGTTCTACTCAATATTAAAGGTCGCAAAAAGGTTTTATACTATAATGTAAAATATAAAATGTCATTTGTTTCTTTCAGATTTTTAAAATAATTTCATCATGGCTGACACAAGTATATCAGAAAGTTGAGCTTTATCACATACTGCCTCTGAGGCACATGATCCCAGCTTGCTACATCTTTCATCTACAGCTCTTACACTGTCAGGGATGTCATAACACACTGCTATTCACCCACTTCTGCATGCATGATCCAACAGATCCCCATAAAAGGTTAAACCCTTCATAAAAGACACCCCTTCTTAAAAACAGCTAATTTTGCCCTTTAACCATGAAGGACAGATAAATATAGATTAAACACCTTTTTGTTACACCATCTAGAGCCTCATATATGATATAAAAAATATACCAAGAGGTGTAAAAATTATTCTCACCCCATCTGCATCAAATGCAGCACCAAAACCAAACTCCCCGCCTTTCATCGACTCCATCAAGGATACAGCAAATGAAGGGTTGGGGTTAGGGTGCTGCCCCCCAAAATCCTCCAAAGGAACACAGTTTACTGCAGAGTTCGCAGGGGCTCCAAGTTCATCACACAAGATCCTCCTGACATACGGTCCCATCACTGAAACACACATCAGTTGGATTCATAGCAGAGTCCAGGCATTTTGGTAATCACTACACTAGATGTAGCTTATGTGTGCATGTTCTACCTCCATTCATTGCATCTACTCGAATCTTTAGCTGGTCTGGACCAGTCAGTAAACTCTTAATGGCACCAAAATCAAAGATCCCACGTAGCAAATTAAGGTAGATTTCAACAGAATCCACTATCTCAACTGCAAAAACAGAGAAAGGCCTTAAGCATGACTCTTTTTACTTAACAGTAACAAAACCGTCTTATATCTTTTATGTGTATCTGAATAAAAGTGGTGTAAGTCTGTGAACAAACCTCGAAAAGGCTTAAACTTGTTTTCTAGATCGAAGTCCTGGCGTCCCAGGCGTGACAGGTCGATGCGTAGGTCGGGGCAGATGGCGAACTCTTCCAGGGTGCGGCTCACTTGGTAGATTCTTTCCATCACGGTGTCTGAAGAAGGACCTACAATATAAGAAGAAATAGGAAATGAAGAAGAATAAAAATAAAAATACAGATGCAAATTTAAAATTAGGAAAGTATTTGTAGCCTACAGCTCGAAAAGTAAGTACATTTTTATTTTAGTGAATTTTTTAATGCAGTATAAATACCACAAATCTCCCATTTCCCATTCAGGTTCAGTACATGCTACCACAATCCTAGGGAAGACTGCAGGCTTGACAGTTAATACAATAAGGATTGTAAGCCACAAAGGTTCTGCATCAAAGCATGGCGAGTTGACTGAACAAAGAAAATGGGGTAGAAAAAGGTGCACAAATAAAAGAGATAACCGTTTTAGCCTTAAGGAAATTTTCAAGCAAAGCCGGTTTAAGAACGTGGGGGAGATTCACAGTAAGTGGACTGAGGTTGGAGTCGTGTCCAGGAAATGGGCTGAATTCTTCTGAATGTCAATCCACCACTGGCCAGCCAACTCACCTGACCTGTGATTCTTTATTGGGTATTGTCAAGAGGGTAGGATAGGAGACACCAGACCCCACCATACAGATAAGCTGAACACCGCTACCTGGGCTTTCATTACACCTCAGTGGTGCCACAGGCTGATCACCTCCATACCATGCCACATTGAAACAATAATTTGTGCAAAAGGAGCCCCAGACAAATACTGTGTGCATACATAAACACACTTTATTTAAAATTTTGACTCTTCTGTATTATAAATTCATTCTTTGGTTATATTTAAAATATTCTAATAATTTGAAATACTGGATTTTTGATTGTTTTTATGAATTGTGACACATACATGCAATTATATCTAAATTAAAAGAAAAAAGTCTTATCAATATTTTCGTTCATGTGTAGCAGACGTTTTAATTAAATTGTGGAGAAAAAATCTTGCTATTCAAATTTTTTTGATGCAACTTTTATGCACAAAAGTGTCCTAGCTGATTATTAAACTAATTAACAATAAAAGCTTTCATTTACAGTGTAAAGTAATTTTATTTTATTTTGTGTATTTGTTTGTTTTTCTGCTGTAGTTAAGCATAAGTAACATTTTGCTTCAAAATCATGCCTTTTGCTTGATTATAAGGAAGTTAAAGTCAACCTTATCTGGTGTACTTGTATTTACTGTTCCATTAATTATAGCTTAATACTGTACACTCCCTATGGAGCAGCATGATTACGCGTTATAGAGGAAGCCAACATGCCCATATCTTGGCCTTTATTGTACTCACATCTTCCATCAATATTTCTGAGTATGACAGCATGAGTAAAAACATTATTATGCTAGGTGTGGTTTTTGGTATGGAGAATTATTCACAAGCTGATATGACAGGCTTTTTGATCTGAGATCTGTTTTAGGGCTGATGCCACATAAGGTGGAATGCACAGTGGTGTTGGTACTGCTTCTATTTTTACATCAGCCCCTAAACCTTGAGATTTGGATGTTATATACTTAAATATTTGACCCCATACATTCTCACCTCCATTAGCTATGTTGAATTTGACGCCGAAGTCCCCAGCCGGGCCACCTGGGTTATGACTGGCAGTGAGAATGATCCCACCGATGGCTTTTATCTTCCTAATGATGCAAGAGACAGCGGGTGTAGACAGGATGCCATGGTGCCCAATCACCAAACGCCCTATCTGCGAAACAAACGCCATGGGTTGTTACAGCAGTATCTGGAAGCGGGAAACCGATAATGTAATAATTATTGATATAATAGGATTAGATCAAGCAATGTACACTGCCTGTCCAAAAAAAACTCATCTGGATTTATCTAAACAAATAGGTAAGACGCTTTTAAATGTATAACAACTGCATGGATGATTATGATTCAGTTGGCAACAAGTTATTTAATCCTAACTGACGCAGTTGGTAACTTTTCATTTTTCTTAAACAACCTTGTCAGAAGACGACACATCCTGTGATCAAGGAAAAGATGCTCATCTGTCAAAAGGGTCAAATTACTGGCATGCATCAAGCAAAGAAAACATCTTGTGAAAATGAAAAAAACGTGATTGCTGAAACTACAAAAATTAGGTTAAGAACTGTCCAACGCATTTAAAGGAATAGTTGGAAACCGTCATCTTCGAGAAAAAAAGTGATCGCAGAAAGATCTTGATGATCGTAATTGGCGATCACTGGAACGTTTGGTAAAATCAAATCGTAAAAAGCAACAGTAAGAATCATGGCTACGTTTAAGAGTGAAAGTAAGAGCATTTCCACACGCACAATTCAAAAGGAACTCATGGGATTGGAAATAAACATCTGTGTATCCTTACAATAACCATCAATCAGTGAGGGTAATCAGGGAAAAAAGGCTTCAAAATGCTAGGAAGCATAAAAATTGGAATCTGGAAAAAAGTCATGTGGTCTGATGAGTCCAGGTTTACCCTGTTCCAGAGTGAGGAACGCATCAGTGGAGGATGAAGTGCTGCACCCATCATGTCTCCCGTACAAGCCTGTGGGGCAGTGTTCAGCAATGCTGTGTGCCCAAAAGCATGAGATCAGCTGGCTACCTTAATATATTGAATAACCAGGTTATTTCATCAGTGTATTTTTTCTTCCCTGATGGCATGGGAATATTTCAGGATGACAATGCCAAGATTTCAACGGGGTAAAATTGTGAAAGAGTGGTTCAGGGAGCATGAAACATCATTTCACCATGGATCAGAGTCCAATTTCCTGGAGAAGACTTTATGCAGGAGTCCGACTCTCCCATCAACAATAAAAGATCCTGTTGGAAAATGAATGCAACCTGGATGAAAAAAATGTTGTGACTTGCAGAAGCATATCAAAGTGATGCCATGATGAATGTGTGCTGTAATCAAAACCAAATGCGGTCCAACCAAATATTAGTGTAACTTTTTTTGGACGGGTGTTACTACATTTAATTTAAATTTCAGTTTTATATTTTGGTGGGTGTGTCGTTCAAGATGCTTTCTAGTCTAGTAATTCTCAGTTTTGTAATTTATCTCTAGATATCTGAAAGACAGTGTAAAAGATTGTTGGCTTTAAGGAGGTACAGCTGTGAGTAACTAGCTCTGGCCTGCATGCAGGGTTATCATAACTACTATGAGGTAGGCTTTAAAACCGGGAACGGGGCCTTCATTGGCGCCAACACAGCTACTGTGGCATACCAAAGCGACACCGCTCCTCCTAAAACACCCACCCCTCAGTGTGTGGCATTTAACTGACACAAGGAATTATTTTACATAGAACAGAGTTACATAGCTTGCGGGTGTAACCAGAGAGAGCTGACCTCAGGTTCCTGAACCTATTTTAGTCAAAGGTCTGTTCATTGATCATTCGTGTATGAATCATTCAAAGGACTGCTTATTACCTCATTTCTACTTGCAGCAAGCTGGACATCTCGTCTATTCACTGACTTTTTAAGCTTTTACATGATGAGAGGCTTTTTATAGCGAATAAAAGAGGCAGGTATTTTTAATGATGACAAAGCACACTGTTACTCTATAATGTCCGCTTTGATGCTACGTAGGCTAATCTGCCATTTACTAGATGGGATGCTTAGCCAAATTCGACTTACTGCCTGGGCCGGCTAGATTGAGTCATTTGGAGGGTGAACTGTATTTCACTGACCTGTATCCATATAAGGTGGTAGTTTTGTATCAGACTGATAGCGATGTAATCCCTGCCTAAATGCAACATTCCATAAAGACCTTCTGAGTTTACACAAATGTAACAGAGACAGTTAGTAAGACGCATATACAGTAAGATAAAGTGTGTGTGACTAGGCATCATACACAAGTTCTAAACATAATATGCATAGATATCTTTATATGGACATGACTAATATCTGCTTGCACTAGTACGGCAAGCCGAATTAGACACACTCATTAGGGGGCAGAACGTAAAGTGAAAATGGCCTGGCTCTGGTCCATTTCTCTTGGGTTCACCGTTTGCCCCTCCTTGGGCTGGAAGTTTAACATCGAAAACAGAGCGTTGCAGAAAGGCTGAAGGAGGGACGGCACAGCAGATAAGCACATCATGATGCTCTTAGCTAGACCAGCAAAAAGCATGAGCTCTGTCTAAACTATTTCCAATGATAGGATTATTGTTGATGATAGTAGACCTGCTGCCAGATTCTGTA
The DNA here is from genome assembly GCA_005784505.1 of Bagarius yarrelli. Lineage (NCBI taxonomy): Eukaryota > Metazoa > Chordata > Actinopteri > Siluriformes > Sisoridae > Bagarius > Bagarius yarrelli. The sequence continues at coordinate 771,397 of VCAZ01000070.1, read as the reverse complement.
AGCTGTTATTTATCACTAATGGTCTGAACATACCAATATGGGCAAAAATCAGTCCACTGATCTTGTAAAATCATGCAGTCACATTGATTAGATAAGTGAAAATTTTACATACTATGTTATATATTAATAGTTCTAATAGAACCGCAGCTACAAAAAACTGGCTAGGTTGTTTAATCACACATCCAAAGAACAATTAAGTAACTGTTAACTGTAAGCAGAGACATAGAATTCTGTGGTTTCTCATGCCATACATGACAAATATTATATTACATTTACATCTAGATTTAACTGGTTATTGTTTAGAAGAAGAAGAAGAAATTGTTTACATCCCAAAGAAGCAAATCTAGAGCATTAAACGGATCAGTTTAGACTAATAATCAGCTGATCTAGTTTTTAGAATAATTAGACTAAAATTCTGCCAAATCTTATATAAATAAGCCATTAGACAAGCATGACATTACTGTGATTGATTAAGAGATAATAACTGCCTTAAGAACAGTCACAAGACCTTTGGGTGTGTTTAAATTATCTTTAGAATGCTCTAGTAAACTTGTCTTACCCCATTGGCAGCAGACATCTGTACAATAACCTCGATTGCTGCTCGGCTGAAGTATCTCCCATCGCTGCCCACCACCATGGTACATCCTTGACGGTCCCCCAGATCGATGGAGGACAGGATACTCTGGATATAATTCTGCAGATAGTTTTTTCTGCTTTCAAATACACTAGTCTTTTTGCGCAATCCATTCGTCCCGGGTCTCTGGTCATCAAACGGACTTGTTTGGATGGTTAGAACCGGTATGGGGTTGGTTTCCATGATGTTCAGAAAGTTCCAGAAGTCCGCTCCTGTTCCTGATGAGGGCTGTGTGTAAATGGAGGCTGGAACTCGTCAACAGCTTGAAAGGTTCTGCGCGCTGCGTTCAGGTGCCCCGGTGACAGACTGAGAAAGTTTTTTTCTGTCACAAAAATAATCCGGAAAATTATTTTACTGTAGTATCAGAACAATGTATTCATTAAATATGAAAAGTCCAACAAAATCTGTGGTGGATAATTAAATTGAAACCCGGTACTGTGTCGAACGAGGAAACAAAGAAAGCCCTTCAGTTGGGGTCGACCTAATACAGAAATAAAAATAGCCTGTGCACTGTGTGTGTGTGTGTGCGTCAAAAAATAATGTAGGAGCGCAACTTTGAAACCTGACGCCCCGGATGCCCATTGCGCGCTGCAGGATCGTTCAGGCTGGACATCTGCCGACACCTGGCACCCTCAGAAAGACATGACTCAGGAGACAACTGAAGAAATGTAGTCCAGGTGACGGGGGGGGACATTTTCTGTTCCACCAGTTGGAAAGCATGACATATCTAGCATATCTTTGCGGTTATCTGCAAGAGGACAAAAAGACATGCGTGGAACAAACTGAGAGGATTACTTTGCTTTCAAATTCACTATGTAATTATCCCCAGTGTTATAATTCCACGCAATAAATCACAGACATTGTCCTGTGGCGTCTCATCCAACCTCTGCTGTGTTCATGTATTTCACGTGCTCACACGCCCTCTTGTGGACAACCTAATAAATGCGTCCTATAGAGGAAACGCAACAGGCATGTAGAGACAAGCTTTATGTGTGTCCCCCTTTTTCCCGTCCTTAGTGACTGTAGTACTGGTTTTAATTAACATTTACTAAATAAATGCTTTATCCTTATCCTGAATCCATGTTATACTCTGGAAATGCTGCGCGTGAGGCAGGGTTACATCCTGGACGTATTAATAGTAACCTTTAGCATGTTGGGATACAATAGTAATAAAGGAAAATAGAAAAATATTGAACTAATGGAAAAGTAAAAAAAAAAAAAACATAACAAATTGGAACCTAACCTTTAATGATTAGAATGATTTGATTAATATTAACCTGCAGTTTAAACATAATTTTAGTGACAGTAGATCTATAGAATATATAAATATAGAATTATATAATGCAAAAAAAAAATCAGTGAATACTTATTTACTAAAAGCACTGATTATTTTGATTTATTTATCAGTTTAGTGTCTAAGCCTATTAAGCAGATATCAGTATAATACCGAGCCAAAAGTAAAAAACATTGAACTATAAAGGTGCTTGTTTACTTGCTGTGATTGCACTCAAAATCTAAAATGAAGAAAGCAATAAATTAAACGGCTTTGCCACATAAAGGTGCATTTCATTTTTATATATATTTTACATACTTTGATAGATAGTTTTCAGAAATCCGGATAAATATTCTACTGCATCAATTAAAAGCACTTCATTTGTCATGTTCAGGTGTCTAAATTGCTACAGAACACGCTGGTCATTTTAAATATAATAATCACATTTATTTCAAACACAAAACAACATCACATTTTTTTTTACATATTTCCGCGCTATACACAAAAATACACACATATATTAACATTTTATATTTTCCTTAACGGTTTGTTGGAACGCATAAGGCATCTGGGATTCACTGGATGTGCAAATAAAAGACATTTGTGTGCTATAACATTAACATGTTTGCTATAACCAGTTCAACAGTTAGGATACAGCAGGGGTAGATTTTCTGTAACAGGCACGGTGGCCAAAGCAAACGGTGTCCGTGTTACAGGTAGAAAAGCCGGGACCACACAGGAGGCTGACCGCGAGAAGACATGTCCATAATCGAGTGGAAGATGGAGGACAGGGGGTTTGCGTGTTGGACTGTCTGATTTTGCCATGATGCTGTCGATAGTAAAAGAGGATTTTTGCGTCTGGCGCTCTGGCACTTGCTCAGGAATATTAAGTCGCCCCTGAGGCCCAAATTCTCCAGCTTGGTGGCTCTTAATATCGGTCACATTCTGATAGGGAAAATATGGACACGGTGTGTATCCGAGCGGCTGCGTTAGAGGACGTCCCGACACACAGTAAGGCCTCCCGTAGGATCGACCACCAACGCTGGGATAAAGTAAAAGTCCATCTTTACAATATTCTGGACGACTTCTTTTAAACCTCTTTCTCCTCCTAAGAAAGCTGCCGTTGTCAAACATGTCCTCCGAAGCGGGGTCCAGAGACCAGTAGTTGCCCTTGCCTGGGTTCCCCGGCTCTCTGGGGATCTTGATGAAGCAGTCATTGAGCGACAGGTTGTGCCGGATGGAGTTTTGCCACGCTGGAAACTTTTCCTTGTAGTAGGGAAACTTGTTGCTGATAAAGTCGCAGATGCCACTAAGGGTAAGTTTCTTCATGGGGCTCTGCAGTATGGCCATGGTGATGAGGGCAATGTAGGAGTATGGAGGTTTAACAGTGCCGCTCGCTGGGCGACTCGGGGTCGTGACCTCACTTTCCCCGGAGGACTCGGCTTCTGAAGTGTCTGCGTCCGCGCTGGACTCCGCCGGTGAATCATCTGTCTCCCGACATGGCAGGAAAAACTCTCCTCCATCTCCGCCGACGATGTCTATTTCTTCTTCAGATGAGGTGGCTGCGTGCTGGCTCGCTTCATCCAAAGTGAGGATCATGATGAGTCCTCAATAACAGGCGCAGATTCGAGAGGAAAAGTAAATTCTTTTGTGGGTGTTTTGTGGTCTGAACGAGCTTCTTGTTTTATGGTCGACGGGACTGATGGCCTATTATGAGGCCCTCGCATAGGTTTCAGTTCAGTGATGGTCAGACCAATAGGAGCGCAGCGCAGATCAGCCACAGGGAACCGCAGGACCTGCGCAGGTGCGGGACACCTCTGACCCGCATGCTGCAGACTCGTGTGAAGGGATTTACATTACAATAAACCTAATTTAAATATTGCAGTTTGTGGTTGGCTTTACTGTGATTTTTTTTTTTTAAATAAATCTTTATAAATGTATAAATCTTTAAAACAAAAAAAATTAAGCCATCGATTAAATATTTAAGCAATTATTGAATATATATATTATCATGTGTTTTGTTTAGTTTCAACAACAAATACTAAAAGTTCTGAATTCTTTACAGGCAGATATTTAAGGCGGAATTTTATTAACGTTTACACCTCACTATATTAGACCGATTTTTTTTTTATTTATTTTTTACAAAAACCCCTACAATTATTAGATTTAAAATGATCGAACAAGATGTTTTAGCCGAAAGGCTAGATAAATATACAAATAAATATAATTGTATAAATTAATAGACGAATAATTAATAGGACAAATATGTAAAAACATTGAATGTACAGTGACATTTCACAGTATTCACTAGTACTTTCACTACATTTAGTATATTTTAAGTATTATCTACACTTTATTTGCAGACTTTGAGTGCCTCTTTAGGAGCGGTAGCTCAGTGGGTGTTGAGGTGAGATTGGGAGTGTGTTTTTCACCCCATGCCTGTAATGTCGGGATTAATCCGAAGATCGTTTTCCCGCAGGACCTCCTGTGTTTGGTTTAGTTTGCCACCTGAAGCTCTCGGCGGGCGGTGCGACCATGAGAATGACCGTGGAGCGCCTCCCTGCTCGGGCTGAGGATGGGCGCTTAGAGGCCGCTAAACGGCTTTTTAGCATGAGAATGCAGTAGGAAACGGCGCAGCGGTATTTCAGCCTGCAGGGGAACACGGCAATGTTTTATTACGGCCACATGAATGACCGAGAAGATCCTCAAAGCAAACGCATTGGCTTAAAGCAGTTAGCACTGGTCTCACGTACAGCTGAAAAAGGGACAGACCAGCCTGTCCACTTCCTCACAGTGGGGGACAGTCGTGTGGGATCTACCTACATTCACCATCCAAATTAAACAGGTAAACTAAACATGACATCCTCTATATCCTTGTAAAACATAAAAAACAGCAATTACATCATCATATCCAAAATGGAGTAAGGTGTTGCCCATGCAGACACAAGTCACATCCACACTAACAGAAACTGCTGAGAAGCCAATAGGCGGAGCCAGCTTTTTTATTCAAATGCATATATATTCACTTCATTTACTCACACTGCTCAAAGATTTCACAGAACAGTGAGATTTTGTCACTTTATATCATTATAATTCTGGGTGTGAAGTGGAGGCTAGAAGTGAATCCAGAATCTCACACGTAGTAGCATACAAAACAAAATTAGTCACATTAACAAATCACCACACCATCAATTTCAAGATTGTTCTGAGATTGGTTTATTTTTTGTAAACTGGAGTTTGGATAATTGGTTTCAGTCCAAAGAGACATTTATTTGTGAGTTTGTAGGGTAATAGTAATAATGTTATTATTAATAATAATAATTATAATATTATTATTATATTCCAGGGGGTTCGAATAGATTGACTCAATATTCATTAAAAACACAAAAAAAAAAATCAATAGCGTTATTTTTAACTGAAACATGAAACCAGAACTTTTTTAGCAATAATAAGTTCCATTTCAGAAAAAAAAAAAAGATTTCTCAATAAGCTGACACTCCAAGTACCCTAAAGGACTATTATTCCAAAGGAAGCATGATGTGTGTTAAGTACATTCTTTTTTCACATTTAAATTAATCATGATGTTAAATCAACTTTACAGATTATAGAAACACTACAACCACACAAGCCTTAATAATACAATTCCTCTGCATTGTTTCATTCATAATAGTGACATAAGAACCAAAAAAAGAGTGCAAACATGTCCCGGCGTTGTAAAATAGGACTGGAAATATAAGTACTCTCGTCACAGTTCGTATAAAAGCATTTAAATGAAACCATTGGTCTTGTTTGTCTACACTTGTGTTACGGTTATAGATGAAGAAAAAAAAAGTTGTAGATCCCACTCCACTTTAACATATCTATCAATACTCCAGGGGAGACTACAGTGAGGATCTTTCTTTAAGATCTCTGTATCCAGATGGCGACCTGAAATCGAGAGAATGTGTATACGACTTAAATCAAAAGTCATAAATCAACTTATAGTATGAATAGAAATGTGGCCCCCGGATTAGACTTATTTAAGAAAGCAGCAAAGTATGTTTTACCGATAAGACCAGTCGATTGACCCGTGGGGATCTCCATCTGTCCAGGCCTCAGGTTAATCTAATCGTAAAGCTCATGAACGACCGCAGCATTGCATTTTTCTGCTTACCATGAGGGAAAAGATGCCTTGTGAAGCACAACACACACGTCAGTGGATGACCTCAATTCAGCAGGATGGTTCACATATCATGTGAAAGGACAATAGGTGTGTTTTAAATTTTTTATATGGGTTTTTTTTGTATTTTATGGGTAATTTCCTATTAATAGCCTATCAATCTAATTTTAACTACAGATTTAGAAATAAAGATAATTTAAGTTTATTTCAGTTATTGAAAGTTAAATTAGGTAAAAAATTATACAAGTTAACTGTCATTTTATTGCTACTTACACTTTCATATAGCTAAAGTCCAGAAGGTAAAAAAGACTTAAAAAAAACAAATGATAATAATTATATATATAAAAACATAATACAATATCTTTTTTGGGATTTTTTACGCCCATTATGCTTGAGCGGGCAGCGATGTAAGTGTACTGTAAGTAGATACTTTTAATTTACTTTAATGGCAGCATCAATGTCAAACTGCTTATTACATAGATTTATTTTCGCTACCTTCAAGCGACTGAATCATAGGCAGTCCTGATTTGTTCTAAAAAGCCCTTTCCCATAAAAGTTCCTTAACCACAGAAAAAATCAAACTTATATGTGTAACTCACATGAATTAGTCATGTATTACATTCACGTATTAGTACCTGAATAAACACATTTAAATGGTCCTCAGATACGCTTCCAGGAATTCAAATGTAATGTTAATATCCGGTAATGACAGCAAACCTTAAGATAAATATTATATAAAATGTTGAGGAAAAACCATTGTATAAATCCAATACAAGCTGGACAGAAGTAGTATTGTGGATTTCTATATGGCACCACAAACAGCTTAATGTCTTATCACCAATTACCCCTTAAAAGGGTTAATTTCCTCAAGGTGCCAGCATCAGTTTTTGCACACAGTCTTGGTCATATCATCTTTCGTCACCCCCAAACTGTGAACATCCCTGGGGCATTACAAGACCACTTCGCAGATATTTAAACTATTGTTTGACAGTGTCGAGGTAACACACTTCCTTTTTTCTTGAATAACAAAGAAAACAGAGCTATGTTTGCATGAAAAGAGCAATGGGGCTCGTCTCAGTGAGAGGAGGGGTGAGGGGTAGCGGGACGAATGCGGGAAAAGATTGCAAGCCAATACTAAAACACAACCAATCACTATGCCAAAGCACAAACATATTTTTTTACTGCCTTACAATGAATGTAGGCATGAAATATAAGCAAAAAAGGGAGTAGCATCTAAGGTTTAGACGGTTTATATCAGCGGCTAAAGTAGAGAGTGCGGGGGGGTATTATTTATTGGTAATTTGTACTAATGAGTGAGTGTTACAGTAAAAAAATATTGTGATACAAATTTTATATGAAAAACAGATCAACTAAATAATTACTAAGGTTTGTGAAAAATCAATAACTACTTTTTTTGCACAGAATAACATTCTGGCCTAAAAAGATTTTGTACTAGTGTTTGTGTAAAAACATGACCGCTGAAGCAAAAATATAAAAAAAAAGAAAAACCAAAAACAGGCCCAAATATTTCATTAGCATTAAACAGGCCAACATATTTACATTTATATTTTGGGCATTGGCAGACACCCTAATCCAGAGCGACTTCACTTAAATTTATATTCTTTTTCGATTAATCTGAGCACTGAGAGTAATGCCTGCTCAGGAATCCGAAGAAGCAGCTCTGTAGTTCTGGGAACTAACCAAAAATTTTCCAAGCAGCAGTCCAACACCTTAACCACCAGACTACCACATCTCCTTAGTACTTTTTTGCTGCTACTTTTCACTCCCTAGACTTCACAATAGCATACAGACAATATACTGCACAACACTGTTCTGTTGCCATCTTGGAATGTGTATTTTTGTGTACTGGTGTGTTGGGATGCTGCAGGACAAAAAACTTAATTCAAAAAAATTTACATTTGCAGCATTTAGCAGACGCCCGTATCCAGAGCAACTTACAATATTCCTGTTATACAGCTAGCATTGGGGGTTAAGGCTTGCTCGGGCCCAACAGTGGTGGCTTGGTCGAACACAACCTTCAGGTGGTAAACCAACACCTTAACACGAGCCACCACCCCAACATAATCTATACCGAGGGTCAACAAAAAAAAATCCCAACTGTGTATATATAAAATATATAAACAATTTGTATATATAGTTTTAAACCTTTCCCTTTCCATTAATAATAATTATTATTATAATAAGTCAAATATAGCATGCTTGAAGACTTGTGATCAGGTCATCTATCTTTAAATGCTTGTGTGATGAAAAACATGTGCACGGTCTAGTACAGTTTCCAGAAGCATTAATCACGTAGTCACAACTAATAATCACCTTGTCTAATGAGCGGGTCTTGTTTTCATTCGTTTAGTTTCTCCGCCAGCCTGAAAAACACACATGCAGGCTTGCGATGCCATTTGAATATAAACTAGCTCCACAGACGTGTTTTAAGACTTAAATAATCAAAGTGCCATCTTATAGATATACAGCATTAGCAAATCCCAAACGAAGAGCTGGATAAACTGCTGTCTTAAACGAACCTACATGCTGGTGAGAGAAAGGGAGTGGCAGGCAGAATGCGAGAATTGAGAGAAGAAAAGTCATGACCCCTAAGGGAGGGTAAACGTTACCCTCTGATTACTCTCTCTGCTGGGAGTACCACAAGGCGGACCAAGGGGGGTCGCCCCAGTGCAGGGGGAAAAGGGGGCGCTAAAAGGCTGAAAGGGTGCCTGTATGGACACGCGTCGGTAGGCTTCAATCTGGTGAAGGCTTTAATCCTCTGCAGCTGGTCGCTCCCAGTCACATTAAACGTTTCACTGCCTCATCACTTACTACAGACTTGTTGTACTTAGGTCATCTAATTATAGGCGCACTTTGTAGGGATAAACGAGTAATCTGTCTTTGCGATCATGTTCATTATGTTTTCATTAATTTGAGCTAATCCTTTATCTACATGACATGTTTGAGCGGGTTTGGTCGTCTTCCACTGTCTAATTTATCCCGCTTGTATTAAAATAAAACTTTTGTAATAGTATATGGAATTTATGATTTAGAAGGACAAGGTGCTGTCAATTTTAACAGCCATTAAACAGAAAAAACCTTGTAAACTAAGTACTTTCTGTACTCTGAATTTAATGAAGACCTTAAACCAAAAGATTCTCATTATATAGTAAATTTCTATTGTAAATATCTAAGTTGGATAGAGGATGGCTGGAAGAAAGAAAAAGAGAAACAAAAAGTAAAAGAGAAAGAAAGTGAGTGAGGATGAGATCCATCATCCAATAAAAGTAGTTTTTATCCTCAATATATATACATCCACTTTACTATATTACAAACAGCAAGTAGTGTTATAAAAGAAAAAAAAAACAGTCAGAATTGCATTTAATGGCAACCAAAAAAAGGAAATTTTTAAAAAAACAGTAGGCTTGGGGTGAGGCAAATGGGATAGTTTATAAAGGAAACTTGAACAATAATATCACCTGGCAGATCTTTGGTATCAAAAGAACGCAGATCCACACATGAGAAAGTCCACCCTACGGGAGAAACATCATCGAAATTACGATTAGTTTTAAAGGTAAGTTTCGATAAACCGAACTGACCAGCAAAAGTGACAACCCTGAAGCCTCAAATGTGAGATTTTTTTTTTTTTATAACCTGGACTTTTGTGTTTCCAGAATTCTGACAATACCATTAATAGACCTGAAATGCAGAGATACACAGCTTTTAAGCAATGTTTTTATAGTTAAAGTATAAAATTCTAAATGTTTAGTGGAAAAACAACAACAAAAGAATGAAATAGCTAAATATGGTGGTTTTACACTATCTGGATAAACAAGCTATAAAAGTAAGCTGTGTTTCGAACCTGACTGTGTATCGGAGTCCTCAAGCTCAGCCTCATTCACCAATCGGTTTTATTGACAATTATCAATCAGCAAGGGTACTGCCTAAAAAAGAAAGAGATGTAAAAATAAACCGTTGCTCTGTTTCCTTCCTTCCTGCGAGTGTGTGTGGAAAAAAAAGAGAAAAAAGCAAGCAAAGCACAAAAGACCAAAGCCATCGTATAGCTTTTCACACTTTTTATTACCGTCTGCAAATACCCTATTCACTAATATATGCAAAAGACGGTGTGTGTGTTTGTCTAGAAGCATAAAAAACACACATTTGTTGTTTTGCGTCAGTTCTAGTACTTTGTTGTCTCGGTGTGGGTGGTATGCTCAAAAGGCCCCACTATTTATGTGGTAGAAAAACACAAACACAGGGAAGAGAAGAGATGATGGCTTCAGAATTTGTGAGCATTCAGCACATTTTAATAATCGGCAACATGTCCGAGTTACGACAACCGAGCAAAGCGACAAATCCTTGGATTGCAACATGACTTCTGCCAGTCATATGATGGATTAAAAGCCAATACTGTTTAATTTTTAACACTGCAACTGTTACACTAAATGCAGCAGCCAGAGAGGTGTTAAAGTTAGTGTTAGCTCAGTGGCAAAGAACTGGACTACTGATGTGAATCAAACCGTCAACTGCTCGTGTGTATAAATGATAATGTAAGCTGCTGTGGCTTAAGGCTGCCACATGTCTCTCAGTATAGTATAAACAACCCCAATTCAGCAAAGTTGGGACATTTTTTAAAGTTTAATAAAATGAAAACTTACCATCATTTAGTGAATAAAAGTGTAAATGTATTACTTTAAACATGTTATGTTATCTTTGTTCAACTGTGAAACAAATACCGGCTCATGTGATTTGAAAGTCTTTTAGTTTTTCATTTCATTTAAATTTTTAAAAACGTCCCAACTTTTTGGGAATTTGGGTTGTAATATAATTAGTAATACATTCTCTCTCTGTCTCTTTTCTTCAGTGTGTCTGTCTGTTGTCTTTTCTCTTTCTCTCCTTTGTGTCTGTATTTCTCTCCTTCCTCGTGTATATATTGAATTTTTCTTTGAGATAGCTATACGTAGGTTAGGTTACCCTGATGTTATTTAAGATTCTTCTTCTTTTAGGAATCTTTTAAAAAGCACACTGGGCTAGATAAAAAAAACACTTTGGTGTAGTTAATATAGACATGATAAAGACAACGATATAGACAGCTGGGATAAGTTCCAGCAGATGACCTCGAATTAGGGAATAAGCAGTATAAAAGAGAATGAATGATAAAAAAACCTTGTCTTGTCTTTATTTCTTCTAACAAAATCACCAGTCAAACTAATTACAACAACTCAAATGAGGCAGTGGTTTTACTCACAGCTTCATTTATCAATCTTTGGTTTCACTCAGTCAAATGCTACAAAACAAGAACACAAACAGAAAACAAAGCATTAAATAAAGATAGATACAAATATATATACACCTCTCCAAGAAGACACAAACCCAAACCAAGACAATAAATACTCAATGGCTTTGAAGCATAAAAAAAACACACTTCTAATGATTTATCAACATCACAATCTGTATTATTATAATAAAAAAATTTTAACTGTTCAACAATATAAGCTCAAAGATGCAGTGGAATCCTGCAAAATGTAATGTAGCCTAATAGCCTGAAAGCGTACATCCCACCTCTGTGGTCATTCATCGGTGGGAAAACTTTATAGTAATACAAACAAACAATAATACCAGTTACACGCTGCTGTTGTAGTTGAATTATTCCGTAAAAGGTACACAAACTACATAAATAATGCAATTATTAATTTTAAATCACATTTTATTCCTACTTGTCCAAATAAAATACTGCAACCAAAATCTTTGAAACCCTTTGAACCTAGGTTTTTGCTCTTTTTTTATCCAGCCTTACTCTCCCACAGTATGTGAACACGCTGATGACATATCCTGCCTGGGTAAACAGGGTGCGCAGGGGTTTGCACATTCATATATTGACAGGCAGCGAACATTTTAATTGGCCCGAACAGTTCTGGTTTACTCCTTCCACAGAAGATTAATATATATAAATACATTTAGACCGCTTTAATGCAATAATTGCTATCGGGATGTGAAGAGACTTTAACCAGCAGACAAAAAATGTCTCTGAAGACAATATCTCGATAATACCTTTAAAGTTTGTCAAACAACTTATGTACTTATTTATAACCATCATATCAGGATACTGATAAAAAAAAAAGCCTCAAACCACTAACAAATCGTCAGATGTAGCGCAATGACAGCTCTGAAAATAGGGAAATGATGCTGGCGTGATGCAGAAATTCAATCACCAAAGTATGATAACTTTCAAACACTTTGCCTATGAAAGTAATTGTTTTGACGGTTGGCAGTGGAAGTGAGAGTTTTCACTGGTCATGTTAAATCTGTAATAACACTGACCCTAGAGACCAAACCTCTGTCATCTATGAAAGCCATCACACTAGACACAGCCGTCAACACTAACCCCAGACCCTGGCAATCATTCTTACTGACAGCAAAGAAATCAAAGCTGAACATGTCCAGGCCAAGCTGTGAGGAAAGCAGAAATAAAATCAACTCTCATTAAAGATCCATTTCAGCACACACACATATATACAAACACATCAGGTCTTAGTGTGGGAGTGGGCACAAAGGTGACAGGCCCATTAGAATGATCTGCTCAGATTCCCACAATTTCTTTAGTTGCTATCCTCCCTCCCTTTTCTGAGTTCCCCAGAGGTGACGGATGGGCCGAGGTGCCAGCAGGAGCGTAAACGGGGAAGACCTGCTGGCTCTGACACCCTTCAAATGGTGGCCTATTATCCAGGTATCAAGATCACTGTCCTTTTCCAACGCTTGGTGGAGGAAGCGACGTGTGGGGAGGGGCGCAAAAGAATGGACACGTCCCAACTCCAAAACAAAGAGACAAAACTACTGCCTCTGGGACTGCATTTAAGCTATTTTGTCAAAATGATTTAAAAAACATAATGGAATAGAACATGTTTATTGTTCATGTAAATAAGTACAGGTATATGTAACATAATATATATATATATACACTATACATGTCAATCTGCTTTACTCACCCGCATTCCATATTTTGCATCAATAACTGCAATGATGCCTGCAACAAGAATAAAATAAACTGAACTATAAGTGATGGTTGATGTGTGCTGATAATCAATAAAAATAGATATAAAAAAGAAACATTTTAATGACATTTGCGGTAGACATTTCTAGACATTTGTTGTGAATGTACACAGAACAGCCTAATCATTCAGCTGTCCTAAACAGAGAAACAAGATCAACAATTCAATAGAATTAACATGATTAGCACAATTCGTGTCTGATCAGTAAACTTTAAAAATTCATGTCAATATAGACTAGTAAAAATATTTACATGAGGACAATCAAAGTAGAGAAAGGCTATATGATGTCTGCATGCCACTGGTAATAAAATGGTTGGTTAAAAAGTATAAAAGAAATACAAAAATCGTGGCATTGCACAAAAGTGATGTTAAACCGGCTAAAAAGTGGAAAAGCCTTTGTTCAATTGTTCTAAACCATTTCAGTGTTTGTTCTAAAAAACAGTTTATTATTTGATTTATAAAACTTGATGGTACAGCACCTTGAGTCACCTAATCAATAAACAAACAAACAAACAAACAAACAAACACATACATACATACATACATACAGTTACTGAAAACTGGCACCTAACATGTTTTGGTATTTTGTTGCAATTAATTATTCCTTTACTGAAACTAAGACAATAATCAACCAGCATGAAGACATGATGTGTTACTACTAATGTGGAAAAAGGAAAAGTGCTCTGCAAAAACCCCTGACCTCAGCCCCCACTGAAAACATCTGGGAGGAACCTCACCCAACATTAATGCCTGATATATATATATATCATATATAATAAGTATATAGATATATAATTATATATATATATATATTTACACACACCACACACACACACACTACATATACATATACATATATATAATATTATATATATATATATAGTAGTGTGGGGACAGAAATTAAGGGATAAAATAATGATCTAAATATTACCATCAAGGTAAAGATCACTTCCGAGTTCAGCGTCAACCCAAAACATGGAGGCAACCGCTCCTAAAGTAAAAAAGAACATAAAAAAGTATTACAACTTACAAATTACAACTACACGTTACAATGATTTGTTGATTTGTTATTTTTCCCACAACTTTTAGGAGAAAACACAATACTGGAATATCTATGCATGGTCTATAACTAAACTAAAAGCATTTTTCAGTAATGTATTATTAAAGGTTACAGTTTAAACAAGTTCCTGTGTGCTTAAAAATGCATTAACAAATTTCACGGATGGTTTGAGAGTTTTTTTTTAACTACAGGATCTGTTTTGTTTGTTTCTATACTTTTCAATTTTTCCTGGTTTGACTCATTCATGCAACAGATTTGGCCAAGCCAAGCACAAAATAGACTTTTGTCGGGCTGTCAGGGTAGAATAAGAAAGCACTGTAAATATTTGATAGGCTGGTAATGAAAGTGGTGTTCTTAAAAGACATAGGATGCATAACCCATTCAGGCTACCACAATATCAATCCCATGAGACCCCACAGAGTGACGGAGCTGTCATAGCCAATGACAAGCCATAAGCGAGCCTGAGTCTGAGCATGTTCTGTCAGCTCCGTGTGTTGCTCAGTCTGTTAGTCTAGGTGATTAAACCTTCAATTATATATTATGGTGGCTGTTTGGCAGGGGTGATACCCCACATGACTTGTTAAAAATAGCTAATGATTTTCCCTTCTTATGAATTAAGGACAATGTTAATAATAATAATAATAATAATAATGTTATATTATTATTTTTATAAATTAAACATAGAACTGTGTATTAGCAAGGGCCTCACGATACTCGTGGTCACATATAGTCACTTTACAATGCTATTTGCACAATATTGTTGTTAATTTGCACATTCCATGTCTTACCTCATCTTACAATATGGTTGGCACTATTGCGTTATGTTCCATTCTCTATTGTCTTCTTTGCACTGTCTTTGTAATGTTTGTATTGTTTATTGCACTGTCTGCATCAGGCTGCACACATGCACTTTATGTCTATCCTGTTGAGTGGCTCTTTGTTGTTTTGTGTAATTCTGTGTTTTTTGTAGCACCAGGTTGTCCTGGAGAAACGTTATTTCATCTCACTGTGTACTGCATCTGCTATATATGGTTAAAATGACAATAAACTCCTTGAACCTTGAAATCACTTACGCATGGGTTACTAATATCTTACAACAGATTGCAATACAATAGATATTTAATGCACTGCAATATTTTTTATGTAACAAAAATAGATAAAAATACAATAGTCAAAGCCGGAGACGATGTTATTTTTTTCGCTATGTTTGCTTTTGAGACAATGGCCAATGTATCGTCAGTGACACCTACCGGAGCGGAGATGGGAGTCTATTGACATAATTGAAATATTTTTCGATACTAGCGCTTAGAATATTCATACACTATCATGAAAACAATATTGCGATTGTTAGTTAGTTAACTAGCTCGTTAGTTAGTTGGTTATATCAATATTTTTTACACAGCCTTAAGGACCCCTCAGGGATTTTGCAGAGAACCAAAAATGACAGAATATGCTGCAGCTTCTTGTTTCTTGTAGCTTTAAATGCTAATAGTAGCATGCGATAGGAAGGTTGTAAGATTATACGGTAGGATTGGCAGAGAGCAGACTCGTACACTATAACCTTCAAACCCAGGGGTACTTAACAAGTTATTCAATTGTTTTAACAGACCAAACCAAGTACCTGGTAAATACTGTAACACATGCACTTTGTATTTGGAGTGAAATGTGTTACTCCAAAAAAGACTAGTAGATCAATCACCTGGATCTGCCAGACCAGTTGTCTCGAGAAGAATGTAGTCAAACTTTCCTTTCTTTTCCATCAGATTTTCAATTGCTTTAAGGCCGTTATCCCTGCACACAGATTAACTTGGAGCTATAATTGTTGACCATTTATGAGACACACATACAGTAACAAAGACAATAAGTGCAAATAAAATGTAGATGTGATACAGTTACTTACTGCATCACATCTGTTACATTTATGGCATTTGGAAGATTCCCTTATCCAGAGCGGCTCACAATTATCTCTTTTATACGACTGAGCAACTGGGGGTTAAGGGCCTTTCTCAGGGGCCCAGCAGTGGGAATCAAACCCCGATCTTCCAATTAGCAGGCCAACTTAACCACTGTGCTACCACTTCCCCCATATGTTGTAATTCACAATTTTATTGACCCTCCCCATAGCTCATCAAAGTGTATAAAGAGACAAGAGAAGGTTTCTAAACGGAAGTCATACTTCACCGAGCAGCACAAACAGCCATTCCTAAGTTCCAGCCACTCTTCATACAGCTCTCCAGCCTGACTTACAGCCAGGGATTTCTCCAGAGCACTGCCTGCACCACACAAACATCACCACACACATTTTAGCCTATGGCTTTAAGTAATTAAAGCACTCAAATTCATGTGTTGTGATGGCACAGGATTATTGTTATTTATCAATGTAAAATAACTAAAAACAGCTGATGGGTAGTAAATTTTCATATTTGCATTGACTATAAAAATGTCTAAGGTTCAAAAATGTGTTGCATATGATCAAATCCACTTACAAAATTGTACAGGGCATGAATATATTTAAAAATCCTTTTTTGTTTTAATTAAGCTGATTGATAAATTGCTTAAAACTCTACTTTTTAATGTTATTTATGCACACCATGAAAGATAACCCTAACCATATATATATATATATATATACACACACACACACACACAGTAGTATTTATATGTCTTTATATATGTCTTTCCACTGGCAGGACAATAACTATGCCTCTTGTGCCCCCTTGAGGACAATTCTGCAAGTCAAAAAAACAGTTATTTATTTATTGCAATTATCAAGATATGTTAAAAGCAATTAAGGCACAGCAGTGTAACATAAACCAAGATAAAATACGTGTTTTTACATTTGCCCAATAAATGTGAATTTACTCTTAGAGAATGCAATGCTGAAAACTTTGTTTAAAAAAAAACAAAATTACAATCTACAATATACAGGATTTTTCATCCTAAAAGTAGTTTAAGATGACAACACTCGTATCTAAAGTATTTGCAGATAAATGTTACCATTGCAAAAGTTTATTTACAAAAAGCATCTTTTAAACCTATATTTTACTAAACCATCCTTTATGTTTGTATGACAAAATTGTTCCACATGTTTGCTGCATGATTTTAACATCTTTCCTACACTGAATGGATTTAAACATGGCAGGAAAGTTTAGCCGTTCTCTTAATTTCCCAATCCAGATATTTTTTCCCTTCTTGTTGTAATACAGTTTGTTTACTTGCCTTCACCGAACTCATTGAGAATGACTGCTATTCTTTTGTTATGTTGCTCGGTCAGTATGTAGTTCAGGAGTGTTGTCTTTCCAGCACCTGCAACAGACATGTCAGAGTAAATAAATGGTATAGAAATAAATCCAAATAATCTGGACTGTAAGGATTTGTTTAAAATTCTATAGAGCTATTTAGAAAATCCACAGTGAAATTGTTCAATCGTTTTTGAGACGACACAGTAGGTCTGCCCTAAGCGTTCTTAGTTAGTTTGATCAACTAACAATTTAAAATGTCTGCTTTAAAATCTGTTCATAATGCATTTATATAGAAAGTTATTTTAAAGATGTCAAATTTTAAACTTACTGCAATTTTTACCACAGAAACATTTTTTGATTTTTTTTTTGGAGAGTATAAATTGGGTCTTTCTAAAATAATGTATGTTATTTTGATCATTTAATAATTCAAAATAGGCCACGGTGGCTTAGTCGTTAGCGCGGTTGCCCATAAAAAGGCCCAGGTTCGATTCCTGGGCAGGGGTCTTTCTGTCTGGAGATTGCATGTTCTCCCCGTGCTTGCGTGGGTTTACTCCGGGTTCTCCGGTTTCCTCCCACAGACCAAAAACATGATTCTAAATCTATGTGATGGACTGGGTGTCCAGGGTGTTACCCCTCCTGCCTTTCGCCCTTTTAGAGAGAGCGCGGCTGGTTTAACAGCAGCATTACAGTTAAATTGAGTGAAAACCCTTCCCAGAGGAGTGAAACGTCTCCGGTTACATCCGTAACCTCGGTTCCCTGAGAGCGGGAATGAGACATTGCGGAGTCTCGTTCCCGTTCTCAGGGAACTGAGGTTACGGACGTAACCAGATAGTTTCCTTTCGAGCTTCACTCGACATTGCGGAGCATCCGCGATGGGGGAAATCCCTACCTTCACTTTCTCTCTAAAAATTTATTGGCTCACTCCAGTACATGTACTGGCCCAATTGCCGCCCGTATGCAATAAGCACATAGTGCCGCCCCCTAGAGAGCGTATATAAGGCAGCGAAGACCGAGAATGTATCACGATAAAATACCTGCTCTTAAGCAGAACAGTAACTGCACCTAGAAGGGCAGATAACACAAATTGCTCTCATCGCGAATTAGAGAAAATCCTCTATAAGACTGAAAACTGACAGCATAATAAAATAACCACTACTGCTAAAAGGGCAGGGCGAAGAGAAATATTCACATGCACACACTGAGGCACTTGGAAGCTGTGTAGCGTCCAACAACGGCATACACCATATAGAGAAATGAGTTGCACCGTACGGGGCAAACAGAAAATGTACTGCAGACACAGTGATCCACCACTGAATGGATGCACCTCTGGCCCATGCCCACAAGGACGCAATAGCTCTCGTAGATTGTGCTTTAATGTTGAAAGGGCAGTCCACACCCCTAGTCTCATAAGCAGATCTGATGGCATCCACAATCGAGTGGAAAGTCTCTGCTTAGAGACCGCTCGCCCTCTCGTGCCACCACCGTACCACACAAAGAGCTGATCAGATTGCCGAAAACTGGCCGTGCGGTCAATATAAGCTTTTAATGCCGACCGGGCAGATAGGACTCAGAGGCGCATCAGTATCGTGCGCTGAAAAAGGCTCCGTCAGAGCGGAGAGAATCGCTGTCTACGCCTTGAAGGGAGTAGACAGACACTTGGGCACGTAACCAAACCTCGGCCTGAGTGTAACGCTGCAGTCGCCGGGCCGGAAGAACAAACATTCATCATTCACTGAAAACGCGTGCATGGCTCCCACCCGCTTAGTCGAGAGAGGGCTCCTTATTCGCGATAGATGCCAAGGGCTCAAAAGGAGGCTCCAGGTCCCAAGGCAGTACCGAGGGAGGACGAGGACGGGGAAGCCTCCGAGCCCCCCTGAGAAATTTCACTACGAGCGCATGCTTGCCGACCGATTGCCCATCTATGGGGGAACGAAAAGTGGCAATAGCTGCAACGTATACCTTGAGAGTGGAGGGCAGACAACCGCTATCCAGTCTGTGCTGGAGAAAGCTGAGTATGTCTGAAACGGATCAGCTGTTTGGGTCAAGGCTGGCTCCGCGACACCATAGGGCAAAAACTCGCCACTTCGAAGCATACAGCCGCCTCGTGGACGGGGCTCGCGCTTCCTTCAGCGTGCCAAGCGCGCGTACGCACGCAGCGCGTCCAGCTCCTCTAGCGGCCCTGAAGCAGCCACGCATACAGGCTCCACAGCTCTGGGCTGGGATGCAAAATCATGCCTGCCGCCTGAGACAGTAAGTCTCTCCTGAAGGGAATCGACCAGGGGGAGCCACTAGCAGCTCCCTTAGGTCCGGAAACCACGCCTGGTTTGGCCAGTTTGGAGCTACAAGGATCACTGATGCTCTCTCCTCCCTGATCTTGGCTAAAACCAAGGTCAGGATTTTCACCGGAGGGAACGCATACAGCCTGGTCGCTGACCAGCGTGGCATCAAAGCATCTTCCCCAGCGGAGAGTGGAACAACGAGAAGTACAGCCGACAATGCGCGTTCTCGCTCGTGGCGAAAAGGTCCACCTCCGCCTCCCCAAAACGGCTCCAGATCATCTGGACCGACCTGGGATGAAGCCTCCACTCTCCCTGGGGAGTACCCCCCCCCCTTGAGAGCAAATCCTGGGGATGTGCGCTGCTCTGATGGATAGCAGGTGACGATCTGCCCACGTCAGGAGGTAATTAGCCCTCAAACAAAGAGAAAGGGAGCGTATGCCCCCCTGGCGATTTATGTACGAAACCACGGACGTATTGTTGGTACGAATCAGTACATGCCGCTGCTGAACCTGCGGCAGAGATGCTATCAGAGCTAAAAATAGTGCCTTGAGCTCCAAGCGGTTTATGTGCAGGTGAGCCTGCGAACTTGACCACCGTCCCGAGACTGGCATACCCTCGCAGAAAATCCCCAGCCCTGGGTCGATGCGTCCATTGTGATAACTACGCATGCCGTCACTGTCCCTAAGGGGACTCCCCGGCTGTACATTTCTGGGTCGTACCACGGCCTCAGAGCACTGACACATCCGCGAGTGACCACAATGCGCATGCTGCTCTGCTTCCAGGCTTTTGCCGGGACCCGAGCCTTTAACCAAAATTGCAGCGGTCTCATATGCAGGAGACCCCTGTGACAGACAGTTGAGGCTGACGCCATCAGACCCATGAGCCTCTGAAAGGTCGCCAAGCGTGCACAGCTGCCCTGCCTGAAAAGGTGTAAGGCGGATAAGATGCTGGCTCTGCACTGCTAAGAAAGGCAAGCACGCATCTCCAGCGAGTCGAAACATACTCCCAGATATGTTGCAGACTGACTCGGTTTGAGGACGCTTTTCTGCATGTTCACGCACAGCCCCAGCGACTTTAAGTGGTGAAGGAGCGCGTGTAAAGCAGACGCCGCCTCCCTGTTGGCAGTAAATGCTTTATCTGCCAAGTGAGCAGTGGCTCTGCACGGCTTGGAAGGCAGACTGCCGCGGGCACCGAGAGTCTTCGGAGAAGACGGGCACAGGTGGAAGGCGATGGCCTCCTCCACGGGGGGAGTATGTAGATATCCACGTGGGTGAAGATGGCGTGCATGGCTGAGTGGACTCATGCCGATTGGGGTGTAGACCACGCCTTTACCACCTGCTCGTGCACATCAGAGAAAAAAGGCACAGATGTCCTGGAGGCGGCCTGGCGGCGGCTGGAGGGCAAGTACCAGGAGTCCAGCTTGCTCTTAGCCGGCTCAGCTGGGGGGGTTCAGGTGAGCTGTAGCTGCTGAGCTGCCTCATCCGGTTGCTCCTCATTGGTGGCTAAACCCTGTTCTAAGTCCGCCCAATCACCTCTCTCCGACACAGACACAGATAAGATATCGTCGTCATGGACGAAAGAGAGGATGTCCTCTAACAGATCCTCTAACAGATGTCCTCTAAATGACCTAGGGGACCTCTGCTGGACCCGTGCTGATTCACCCCCATCGTCCTGCGGTCGGGCGGGCAACGAGTGGCTGTGGCTGTCCGGTGGCTCTATCGGGCCCGCGCAGGAAGCACAAAATGACATTGTTTTAGAAATTGCTCTTTTCAGAAGATTCTGAATATTGCCGCCCTTCGCCACCTTATATACGCTCTCTAGGGGGCGGCACTATGTGCTTATTGCATACGGGCGGCAATTGGGCCAGTACATGTACTGGAGTGAGCCAATAAATTTTCAGAGAGAAAGTGAAGGTAGGGATTTCCCCCATCGCATTGCTCCGCAATGTCGAGTGAAGCTCGAAAGGGAACCCTGTTATAACAGCAAAACAAAATAAATCAGGATGTTAACACGCACACATGGATGTCCACATACTTTAAGTCACATGGTTTAAGTTAATTAGTCCAAGACTTTAAAAAGGTTATACTATCGATTTTTAAGTTTCAACGTTTTTAGTTCCGAGGTCTAGTAAAACACACCCAGGTAGCCGGTGATGATGGTCACGGGGATCTGAGCTGCAGGTGTCTTGTTCTTCTCCTCGATAGGAACCAGTTTTGGACAGTCATCCTCATCATCCATGGAAGCGGGGTCTCAAGCTGAACAAGGTAATAACGAAATAAAGAGTACGGTGTTTTCACACACACACACTTTTATAGTCGTGCGAATTTTCGCCTTAGCTTCAGTAACAACAGTCCGACTAAGTTAGTGCCTGTGAATATATTTCACCCCAAAGCTAATGTAGCCGGACAGCTAACTAGCTAATTAAAACTGACAAAAACGAAGTTAAAACGCAATTTACGGCATTCAGTAGTTTCTAATCGTCACTTTATGTTTTTGTAAATATTATATATATATATTTAGTCATGCAGTGAAGACGGTGTAAGCACGGATTACGGTCCCCCTGATTCAGTGGCTTCTCGACAGTTCCGAGTGCTGAAAGTAATATATATATATTTAAAAGAATAATATATATATAAAGAATATAATACAACATGTACAATTATTTATCTTAAGACAGCAAGTTTATGAAAGTGATGTTTATTTTATGTTAGAAAGTTGGTTGGAAACAAAGAATGTTTGTTTATAAAAGTTCATGAGTACAAAAACAGCAGTAAAAAAAGCAGTAAAAAAAATCCAGTGTCAAGAAGAGCAAGTGACACTTCAGCCTGCAGTGGCATATTTACCAAAAAATGAATCAACATTAATACCGTCATCTATCATCAGCATGAATGAGTCATAAGTAAGATTAGAGTTTACTGTGTAAAAAAGTGTAAATACAAAGTGTTAAACCTACCAAAACTACTTAATTGTACACAAAAAAAGTTGCATGATATTATAAAAAAACTGACATTGTGTGATAGATTTCGACATTAAAACATTTCAATAGATGACTCTTCGTTAGTTTTTTTAGATTGATTATTGTGGTGATTTTGTAAAGGAGTGCATTTGCATAAAATAAAATACACAAATTATAAGCATAGATAAATACAATAGAACAAAAATGGAAATGAAATAATGTTTTATGGTTTTCTGGAGCTTTAGGTACAAAAACAAAATAAATCAAATATGAAACAAACTGTATAGACTTCACTGTATAAATAAATGTTTTTTTAAGGTACAAAAGTAATTGTTTTTTGCGATCGAATGCTTTAAAATGTTAATCCACGAATTTTAATCCACAAATCACATGCATTCTGTGGTGCAGTCGACTAAAATCTTGACTTGACATTACACATCCTGCAATGTGACCACTACAGATGAGCACATTGCCATGCTGATGCTAAAAAAGCATAATTCTTGTAGTGATTTAGATTAAAAAGGTGCTATTTGTACTAGGACATGCCCCAGTGCACTTTTCGAAAGGTAACTTTTGTTGAATTGTTG
The DNA here is from genome assembly GCA_005784505.1 of Bagarius yarrelli. Taxonomy (NCBI): domain Eukaryota; kingdom Metazoa; phylum Chordata; class Actinopteri; order Siluriformes; family Sisoridae; genus Bagarius; species Bagarius yarrelli. The sequence goes on along the minus strand of VCAZ01000070.1, from coordinate 748,158 downwards.
CCAGGCATGTACCCTAGTAGCAATCAAACTCTAAAAGCAATTTACCAAATAAGTTATTGTCACTTTGTTACAGTAATTAGTGTAAAAAAGATTATCGCTTGCTTTAATGCTTAAAAAGAAAGTCACATGCAACATTATTGTAATCAAATTTTTTAGCAACAAAACAATAAAAACCAAATATTTTGTAGCACTGACATTGAATTAGCCCAAATTCTGTTTTTTTTTTTATTTCAACCCTGCGAGCGGTGTCACAATGTGTGTATCTAATGTAGGTTATCGTTGACTTGTAACGTGTAATTGCATGTAGTGTCATTTCAAGTTCAAAGTTAGTGAAAAAATAGACAGAGTATTGAAGGCTCATTTGCTAAATTAGTTGAAATAAAACAATGTAAACACTATAAAAAAGGTACAGCTAAACAAGCACTGAACCTAAAATTAGACAACAAGTTTCCAAAAGTAAAAAAAAATCATGAATGAAGCGACTCTGTAACACCGACCGGTAATGCAGACTTACAGTATATATATATATATATATATATATATATATATATATATATATATATATATATATAATATAATATATACACACAGTCTTATGCAAAAACCCTTATGCACCCCTTGATAAATAACAGATTTTGGTGATTTTCTATATGAAATGATGTTAACATAGTCTCTCTTGGAAATGGAAAAAATGCACAATATTTTCAGCAACCATTGATGCATCAGTACTTAGTAACACCTCCTCTGGCAGATATCACAGCTTCAAAACGCTTTTTATAGCCAGCTAAAAGTCTTTCAATTCTTGTACTTGGGGATTTTCGCCCATTCTTCCTGTGCATTTTTTCCATTTCCAAGAGAGACTGTGTTAACATCTTTTCAATTAGAAAATCACCAAAATCTGTTATTTATCAAGGGGTGCCTAACTTTTGCATAAGACTGTATAAGGGGTAAGTGGTGGCTCAAATGGTTAAGGTGCTAAGTTGCTGATCTGAAGACCAGAAACACCTGGGTTCAAACCCCACCACCAGCAAGCCAACCACTGTTGGGTCCTTGAGCAAGACCCTTAACCCTTCCTGCTCCAGGGGCGCTGTTATTAATAGCTGACCCTGCACTCTGACCCCCAACTTACTAAGATGGGATATGCGAAAAATGCATTCACATTGGCTCTGGTACACTTACCTTGCACAAGACAATGAAGTTGAATATTAATATTATTATTGTTATATACACCAATATTGTCACAGAAGTGAGTACAACCGTTACATTTCTTGTAAATATTTATTATATCTTTTTATGTGAAACACTAAAGAAATGAAACTCTGCTACAATGTAAAGTAGTGAATGTACAGCATTGTGCTAACAGTGTAAATTTGCGGTCCCTTTAAAAAAAAACTCAACACACAGCCATTAATGTCTAAATCCCTGGCAACAAAAGTGATTACACCCCTAGGAGGAAATGTCCAAATAGGGTCCAAGTAGCCATTTTCCCTCCCTGTTGTCTTGAAACTCATTAGTTTACATTACATTGCAGCATTTGGCAGACGCCCTTATCCAGAGCGACTTACAATTTTCTTTGTTATCAACTGAGCAATTGGGGGTTAAGGGCCTTGCTCAGGGCCCCAGCAGTGGTGCTTGGTGGAGCTGGGAATCGAGCCCACAACCTTCGGGTTGGTAATCCACGCCTTAACCATGAGGCCACCACTTCCCCAACTAGTGTTACAGGATCTCAGGTGTGATGGGGGAAGCAGGTGTGTTACTGCAGAACCCACTCCTTTATTGGGGGTGTCTTGCTAATTGCCTATAATTTCCACCTGTTGTCTATTCATTTGCACAACAGCATGTGAAATTGGCAGTTTGATTCACAAGAAGTGTGATTGACTCGGAGGTTTACATTGTGTTGTTTAAGTGTTCCCTTTATTATTTTGAGCAGTGTATGTGTATATATATATATATATAAAAAAAATACACACTATACTGCCAAAAGTATTCACTCACCCATCCAAATAATCGGAATCCCATTCGGAATGTTCCAATTACTTCCATGGCCACAGGTGTATAAAATCAAGCAACTAGGCGTGCAGACTGTTTTACAAACATTTGTGAAAGAATGGGTCAGCTCTTAGGAGCTCAGTGAATTCCAGCGTGGAACTGTGATAGGATGCCCACCTGTGCAACAAGTCCAGTCGTGAAATTTCCTCGTCCCTAAATATTCCAAGTCCAACTGTCAGCTGTATTATAAGAACGTGGAAGCGTATTTGAAACATACGCATCTGCATCAGATTTGGGAACGACAGCGACTCAGCCACAAAGTGGTAGGCCATGTAAAACTGACGGAGCGGGGTCAGCGGATGCTGAGGCGCATAGTGCGAAGAGGTCGCCAACTTTCTGCAGAGTCAATCGGCCACAGACCTCCAAACTTCATGTGGCCTTCAGATTAGCTCAAGAACAGTGCGCAGAGAGCTTCATAGAAGGGTTTCCATGGCCGAGCAGCTGCATCTAAGCCACACATCGCCAAGTGCAAATGCAAAGTGTCGGATGCAGTGGTGTAAAGCACGCCGCCACTGGACGCTAGATGCCCACTGGACTCTAGATGCCACTGGATCTAGATGCCACTGACTCTAGACTCGGACTCTGTGCAGGACTCTAGACTCTAAATGTTTTTCACCCTTGATACATTAAAAGCCTCTCTCTCTTTAATTCCACGATGTTATATTTTGTGTTTGTATAGTATTGATTGTTTTTTATAATTGTGACAAGATAGTGGTGGTAATAAGAGGTGTTATTAGTCAGTTAAGTCCCCACTGAAGGCCCAGGTACCAGCTGCACAGCCCGCTAATGTTAACAACTAATGTTTCCCAGACTATACCATAAAGCAAAATCAAAACGAGGGCAATTTTTTATTTTAAAGGGACTAATCCGAAATTGGTTGTACAATGACTTTCGCATAATCTGATTGTTGAGCTGGTGATTCTGGAAATTTTCTCCTTGAGGAAAGTAATAAAATTTATGTTTGCCTTTATTTTGTCACATATACTTTTCTAAAGCACATCCCATCTTTAGTAAGTTGGGTTTAGAGCACAGGGTCAAATTCTTAAATAGGAGAAGTTGTTTCCTCTACAGGTCTCTGTAACCACAAGAAGAAATACATGTTAGCAGAACAGCGCCAATAAGAACTACATGGAAAAATATAATAAACAAAAAGTAGCTTTATTTGGTTTTCTGAAATGTCATACTACAGGCTACAAAAACTGTAATATAACAAGGGAATCACCAAAACTGCATTCCTGTAACATTTTAAAATAACATACTGTGATGACTGGTATGTATATTATAATAAAATGAATAGGAAATATATAAGGAAAGTTCTTTAAAACAAATGACTAAAGACCAAACTTATTGTCTTAGTCAGACATTTTTACATAAATTTCAAAGATGTTAGCATTATGGATGTAATTTTGTAAAAAAAAAATAAATATTGAATTGAAAATGTAAAAAAAATAATGAAGCTCTTTTGGTTTAAACAGCTAATGTTTTTGTGCACTTACTTTTAATGATATGCAACCTACAAAACAAGAAAATTGTAAAGTATTAACATAAACAAGCATTAAAAACAGTAAAAAATACTGAAGTAGTAATAAGAAACACAACTTACTGTTGAATGCTGATTGCCGGGTTAAATATAAAAGTGTTACTAACAGTAAAATAACACAAGGTATGAGACCATATCTCTTTTCCCATGTTCTTGGTTTGTATTGAACCTCATTGTCATTTTCATCCGAACTGTTTGAAGTAAGAAATATTTACTTAAATAAAAAAGCACTTATAAGGGTAAAGAATTTAATAGGTAAGCAAACATAAAGCTTACATGACAAATAAATGACTTACTCCATCAATTTAGTGCAGTTCACACCATCATGGGAATGATATCCTGGTGGACAGGGTTCACACACTGTATCTGAGGCCTTTGTACCTGTAAAAAGAAACATCAACACTTGATTTCATCCTTAAACATTCTCAGAAATTCTCTACAGTAGAGCGCATGACACAATTTCACACATATTCCATAAATAAACCGCCCCAGTCAACTGTGCTAAGCAATCATATGAACCATGTGCACAAAAAGAAAATCTAATTATGTTAAAAAAAACAAGATTTTTTTTTTTTTAATGAAAAAGTGCAAGAAACGTTGACCTTTAGAGTAAGATTGTTTATCCCCGGGCACAAAATAGGAGTTTTTTATTGTTGAAAACGTCTCCTCTTGTGACCATCGTGCGCTTCTACACCCACATATTAACCAAATAAAAATTTCCCAGTTAACAAAATTTTAGTACTGATTTTCAGCTACCCGCTGAACTGATTAAAAATATTGTTAGAATAAAATAAAACTGCCATCATCAAAAAAATCAAGATATTTGTTAACATGTCATGTTGGACTAATTTAAACATGCGCATCTGCATCAGGACATGATCATAATACGCCGCCATAACACATTAATTACATGCAACTAACATATATATAAGTTTTGCCTTTTATGTGCTCCTAAAGTTGGAGGGGGGGGTGTTTAACTATTAAAATAGATTAACATATATATTAACTATATCATTTTAGTGCCGTTGATGTTGCTACTATTTGTGATTTTTACATTTGTGCTGCTACCTTTAAACCAAGCAGTGGTAATTTTTAGAAAGCTTTAAAATGCAATGACCAATAATTTTTTTTGTTTTATCACTACAGTTCTATAAATATGCTATTTCTACTATGGATTTAAGTGTCTTGTTTAGAAGCACTGTCTACGTTTTAAGGTCTTTGTGGGATCCTGGATTCACTGGGATCCTGACTAAGATTTTTATGCATTTTGGCATGTTAAAACCAAGTTAAAAAAGAAATTTACAACCAACAAAAGCCAAAAGAATGGTTAGGCACTGTAGACTGTTATATGATGGTTTCAATTTCCGGCGCACTTCTTTCCAGTACCGCGGTTGGTGTGTGTTTTTATGTGTCTTTATACCTAGACATAAGGACAATCTCTGTTCAGGATTTAATTAATTTATTAATTATTGATTTTAATATGTGGCTTCAGTGTCTCTAGGAACATATATTAAACTGAGCCACTGACATCCTAAAATAAGCTTTGAATCTCTGACGATATTAATGAGACGAATACCAAAAACAAAAAAACATGCAAAAATTTCGGACTTCAGTGAAGTACCCACCTGGAGTTTTGACTCTTTCCCCCTGTTGCACTGACTATGTTTCATTGCAAGTAAACATTCTCTTGTCTCTTCGGTAATTCCTACATAATATCCATTAGAGACATCGCAAACAGCATCCTTTATTGTGGTACATGCATGCAAAATATAGAGGCCTGAAAGAAAAGCACCAGATTGAAAAAATCCTTTGATTACTAAAACATGAATAAAACATTTTCAACATACAGACATAATGATATTTACCGCTGTCACAGTTTGACACTGGAAACATCTGTACAGTCCATTTGGTCATTCATGTATGTTCCTGAGAACGGTTTGCATGTTGTACTGTAATCACATGGATCTTTTAAAACACCGCCCCTACAAACAAAGATAATTTATATAAACGATAAAAAACTGATAAGAGAAAATATAAGTAGAGAAATTCAATAAAAAGTCTTCATAAAATAATTTTTTTTTAAGTGCCGCTTGCACACGTTTTTGTATTTTAGATTAGACAAAATAATATTTTGAGTCAAGACATTCAACTAAAACAATTATCCAAATGTTCCGATCTTTTTACAGAAAGTTGTAGCACAGTGTAGCACATTGTCTTGTCTGTTACTCTTGCATCCATTGTTAGATGATGTTGGTGGTTCAATTCATGTCTCGACGTTGCCTTTATGTGTAAATGAGATGCTCGTAACAGCTAATCACTAATCATAATAAATTGTAATTTGTTATTCAGCTTCTTTTAGATACTTTAATTACACAAAGTATTACTTATTTACAAACATATTCCGATGCCATACCTATTGTGCACATAGGACAACATTCGTTGTTTGCTGACATATATTCACTTAGCCCGCACACTGCTTCATATGTATTAGAAACGAGATACCTGTTTGGAGACAAGATTGGAAACTTTTTCAGACCCAAACACATTTTTCAAAAGAATCTTTTCGTTCACCTCTTAATGCACCGTTATCACTTGTAATTTTAGAAACCATCAGTCGATCATACAATATAACAGGCGTGGCATTCCAAAAGAGAGCTATTTTGCGTATTGAGGGTGAAAACCATTTTGAAAAGAAACCTTGTTTACACAACTCCAAACCTCTACACTACAACCGCAACTGTGGCAAGTACATCATCTGGAGCAAACTCATCTTTATTTAATTATAATATAACATCAAAAAACATAATATATCTATATATATAATATATTATATATATATATATATAGATATATATATATATATATCTATATATATATATCGAAATATATAAAATATATATAAAATATATAAGACATTTAAAGGGTATCCGCGTTACTGGTCAGCGGCACGGGTCTGGAATGTTGAACAACTCTTTTTCTGGGCTGAGACAAGCTAGTTAGCTTCGAGTTGCCAAACTTTCCTCACAATGTCTAACTTCCCAATATGTATACGCACAGTTTATTTCTCCTCTTCCGTCAGCCATTTCAGGTGTAAAAATTCAAACTCACCTGTACAGCGTGTTTGGCTAGTGAACTTGGCTGTGAGCCTTTACCTGATCAACCAATCAGAAGCTGAAAATGCTGACTTTTATTATTGTGGGCCAGCTAGCTAAGCCTAAGTGGAATTTAAAAGAATTTTAACCATTCAATTGGTTAAAGAAAAAGTATTTAATAATATTAACCAATGATCATCTGCCACTATTACTATAGTTAATTATATGGGCAGCACTACTGATTCTAAAGGCTTTGGCAGATTAGATTATTGGCAGCACATAGAAACTGAAATCTGATCGGACAAAAATCTAAATTAATCCAATTTAATAGAACAAATATTAAATGTGGGTTTAAATCTATATAATATGTTTAGGCAAGCAGAGAAGGCCTTCTGGCTCTGACTCACACCACTGGTTCTAATCCAGCAAGAGTCCACCTGATTCCTGAGTTGATTTGGTGTTTGTTTGGTTTTTTTGTCTTTCTAAAACTCTTGTTTAATACAGTACAATATTGCACCAACAGACCCTTTAAGGATCAGACTGGACATTCATCGTGTCAGTGTTACAGAAAAAGATCCGATCATATATTCACTGACACGGGGAATCTGACCCCAATTGACCGCAACGATTGTAACTTTTCACTATATAATTGGTGCCGTAATGGAAAAAAACCCCTGACGGGCGTGCTGTGAGCTGAAGCTTGGTAAAGTCTCACATTCTAACACTCATTTCTGGGCCTCATACCAGGCCAATTACACCCGAAAACAGTAAGTTTAATGTGTTATACGAGTTATTTAAACATTAACATTTTTATTAATTACATTAACATACAAATTGAGTACAAACGTGAGTTTTAGTGAAGTGGTTAACATCGGCTCTTTCTCAGGGGCATCATATCGACTGTCGCTTTTTTAAAGTTGCATTAAGTCGTCGTGAAAATAAAGTGAAAATAAAACTACAGTCATTTTGTACCATAAAGTGATTTTCTGGCTGTAAAACTGAATTAGTTGAAGAACCAAAAAAGGCGGTTTATGAAATACGCTTACCATAAATACAAACGAAGTTCAGAAACGTGGATTTCATTTTTTGTGAAATTTCATAGGAAGTCAGTCTGGACTCGGCGATCTTTTTTTTTGTTACTCTTCACGTCTTTTTTTGTAGCTCTTCATTTTCTTTTGTAGTAGAATGGAAATATCTTCGCTACACTTCATAAGTGTTTATATCGGGTTTTTTAAAATGTACTTTAGTTACTATACATTTTAACACACTATTTTAACTAAAAATACCGTCTATTAATCAGAAGGTTAGGTTTCTTGTCAACAACAAAATGGATGCCGGGTTGCCAAATAAAACCACCACACCATTCTTTTGCCTAGTTTATTAATCACACAAATCTCAAAAAACCCTTATTTGGCAACCGGGTTTGATCCCATAGGTTTCTTTCGGTATGGTGCGCGTTCAAAATCCTCAGTAGTTAGTAATTAGTACTCGTATAAAGGTATTATATATCAAATAACTACATTTTTAAGTAGTTATGTAAGTGTGCAACTCTAAAAACGTATCATTGCTAATCACTTGCTGAATATTTTGACCATAGGACATGACGGAGCGCTAGGTCTGTGACTTCACTGCGTCAGCGATTATTTATATAAAATGAGAGGGGAATGTGCATTTTGCAGGTGTCCTGAAAATAGCAAATATATACATTTACATACAGTTTCAATTCTATTGCATACAAACATGATGTTTGAATGCGCAATGGGGGTTAAGGGCCTTGCTCAGGGCCCAGGCAAATTGGTGGCTTGGTGGGGGGGACTGGAATCGAACCCACAATCTCGGTGAAGTCCAACACCCTAACCATAGCCACCCTAAAAAACCTTCATGTTCAGGTTATGTTGAATATGCATTAAACACAATACATTATATAACCCAGAAACTAAAATGTTGACATTTTTTTCTTTGTGTAAACCTATTGACCTTTGTACATAAATTAAACATTATATTTAATGTTATAAAAATATAAATATAAAATTTTGTATCACTAATTCCAATAAACCTCTGCAGCACTGAATTAAATTCGTGTCTCACCTAATGTTAAAATAGTAAAAATGATTTCATTATAGAAAGAAGGGCTTCTAAAAGAGTATCAAAAACTTATGCTTATGCCAGATGTCTTATTATCTCCATGCTTAGTTAGCACATTCGGCACATTTTGCAACAGTATATTAGAGCTGCTAATATTTCTGACTAAAAGATTCTAGAGTTGTTGACTGCTATCAATATCCAGTCACTGTGCTGCACTTTGGGACAATAAAAATACTTAGGTACTTTAAAGTGGATTTTAACTAGCTTCGTGTATACATCTGCTAGCCATATCCACATCTATACTCCCTGGTTATGGTTTACCTTGCAATTATCTTCAAACCATCTATATTTCTAAAGCTTAATAAATAGATGGAAGCCCTTGGTTGACTTAACTGGCAGGACATCACAAACAAAATATATATATAATGAATCAAAGGCAATATGCAACAATATTTGTATTCATCGATTTTCATGCTGATTAGTCAAAACTGATTATAACTACAGCAGCTACAAAGGGTTAAAAAGCTTTTCCTTTTGGATACACACATTTCAGGTCGCCTAAAGTACCTCAAAAGAGCTGTTGCACATTAGTTAGTCTAGGGATAAATAGAAGATATAACTCTATCCTGAGGAAAAGTGGCCCTTACACATAAGGCTCCTTGTGATGTCTGTGTTGACGATGTTACCAGCCAAAACACTGGTAATGTCACTTGCTCACAGTGGCACAGCCCCCAACCACTGTGCGAAGCCAGGTCACATGTCAGCTGCAGAAGACAAATTTTACAAAAGGGCACAAGCTAATTCAAAGTGAAGTAACGTGAAGTAAAGTGGAAAACTCCAATAAACAGCTGGTATTACATGTCAAATAACTGGTAAATAAATTTCCTCACTGTCAAAATCCTACCTGGATGTCTTTTACTATCTCGCACACAATTAAATTTAGGATCACTACCATCAGTACAGCTTCCATTTTACTTGAGCTCACGTATCTAGTTTCACCATATCCAATGTGTTTAAACTTATGTTTTCTCAGGGTCTCAGCTTTTCTCCAATGTCGTCTTCTACTGGAGAAGCTATAATATTTTGTCTAGGAGAAAAAGGGAAAAAAAATAGGAATAAATGATTTAAGGATACAATGAAAAGAAGTAAACAATACAATTTTTCACAGTGTGTCTTACTTTTCCTCTGGTGACATATATATTTCCTTCTAAAAACAAAGAAAACAAAACATAAATTAATTGTAAATCATATGATCATTAAATCATTTACTTTCATTGTTGAAATCTTTTTAAAGTCTTTGTTACTATACAGATTAGTTACCACAATTCCGTTATTAATGCCATTAAAATAAATTTTTGCATGAAACACTGCAGCAATACTTACATGTGAATGGTTGTGTGAAACTTCCACTAACTCAACAGTACCTGCTGATTCAAGGACGGATTCAGGATAAAAAAAAATAAGAAAAATAAATTTTTAAAGCCAAATATCAGTTAAGCTTGGATTGAAATGAAACTTACCAGTAGTTCTGTGTTTCCAAATTCTTATACAAGTAACTGCTCCAAGTACAACCAAAACTACAACTATAGCTGCAATAATTCCAGTTAGTAGAGCTGGTGGAGTTTCTTGTCCACATTGAGCATCCAAAAAATTTGTTCCTGGTGTTATTTCATTAAGTCCCAAATCGTTACATCTGTCAAAGTAAAGGCAGAAGTGTGGTATATACTTTGGAGCCTTTTGGCTTGAAAAGGTGAACAGTTCTGTCACCGAAAAGTGTGTGCGTGTTTTTGATGCCATGTATTTATTTATTTATTTAGGTTATTTATCTTTAATTTCGCATCCCGTGTTTAATAAAAATTAACAATGTTATATGTTAATATCTTTAATCCTCTAAATTTAGAGTAAGATTTACTTATATGTACATTATATTAGGTCATCTTTCTAAATGACTATTTATGGTTTGTTTTTTAAGATTAACAGGGATCCTGACTAAGATAAAGCAGTGGCCGAACTAGTACAGTTGTCTGAATATGTTTTGAAATGAACAGTATAATAAGAATAATAAGTTTAACTAATAATTATTTATGCAACATAATAAGTCAAGAATCTTTATGATTAATGGGCTTTGTTATCCAGTTTTACATCGTCCTTAATAACCGGCTTTTAATCTAGGCCTGTTGTTTATATATATTTATTCAACTTTTAGACAGGTTCATTTACTAAGTTTGCAAATAAATCAAAGACTGTTGTAGATAATCTGTCCTGGCTCGATGATTAGTTGGGACTTTAAGGCATATGAACAGGTCGTGGTTATATAATGTTTGCTGTGTAGCTCCTGAACTGCAGGCACATTTATTGTTGCACGGTGCTGCTGCTGCCACATGATTATTAGATAATTGCAGGTGTACAGGTCTACTGGGCGTTCACTGTTCACTGTATAGCGCAATTTGTTTTAAACTTGTTATGAAACAATGTTTGCATACATTTGCATTCGAGAAGCGAAGTTCATCTATTATTAATCAGGTTTTCTTCTCAATAAAATATAATTACAAACAGTGCTTAGGAGTTTCATTGCACATTTTTTTTTATTGTTGTTTATGCATTGTTTTCCTTTACAAATCAGAGAATTCAGTTGCTAACTTGGGACGAGCAACCACTCACTTTGTATGCTGTTTACAGATTTGAAGGGAGCCATTAGAGAAGGTGCCCTCTGCACACTCTGCACATTCAACATCTTTTAATGCTGTTCCTGCAAAATCATGCATGCAGCTGAGTCAACAGTAAACAATCCCAGCTCCTGTAGCCTGACAATTTACAGACAGCTAAAGTGCTTCTGACTAAATGTATATTATAATGAAGGTGTATATACACTAACATACACTAACCTTTCTGATTTATGTATTGTCCAGGGCTGCATTTTGTGTGTTCTATAGCATATCTGCAACTGCTCTCATGTTCATCAGTACAGTAAAAGCCCTCCAGTGGGCTACAAACTGTATTCGAAGTCTGTATACAGATTGTTTTTACTGCTAATCCCTGTGCTGTAAAGAAAAAAACAACAACATATAAAACAGATCAGGACAGAAAATACACAATGCACAGAAAATTACATAAAAGATTGTTTGAAATGAAAGAATTACCAGCATCACACACTGTACAGCTACTGCATTTTGAAAGGCCATTGGGTTTATCCATGTAAGTTGAATCAACGCACTGTTTACAAGTAGTGCTGATGAATTCAGTGCAGTGTCTATAAACATGGCTTCCTGAAAATATATTAAATATAAGCGGAAAGGTGGACATTTACAGTATCAGTATACATTTACACTACCATATATATATATAATCAGGGATTAAACTGGGGCTGTCCAGAGCTGAACCCTGTCATATTTTTCTTTCTTAAAAGAAAGATTTTATTTACACTTTTCTTTTTCTTTCTAATCAGAATTCATAACAAATGAGATCTGTCAGTGTTTCAACAAATCTCTGATAATGTTGTTATTCACTTCAACTTCTTGCCTTCTGGTGTTAATAAGTATTTTTTAAAAAGAAAAAGAAAGCTTAAACGAAAGCTATTCATTTCCTTTTGATGCACCAAATAAACCAAAGTGTAGATTGAATTTAAGTGTCCAACTTCATCTCCTCTAGTCTTTTATTTATGTAAGTGATACTGGGTTCATTGTCCCACAATAAAAAACAAGTATTCTGCTTATTATTAAGATTTCTTTTTGCTGTAAAATGTAATATAAATACATATATAGAGAGAGTTTTAGAAATATATACATACATTCATAACAAATCCCAATTTAAGCCCTGAGCATAATTTTTACATTAAATAGCATTACCAGGTGAACACATTGGGCAGCATTCTCCATTTATCTCATATTCAGCTGGTGCACAAGTGCAAATACAAAGTTCAATATTTACAAAGGAAATAGCCATAATGAATGTATAGTCCAAATTAAAAAGCATCTTAAAAAGTGCTGATGAGACGCCTCATAACGAAGAAATAAACGTTTCCTCCCGACATTTCATGGCCTCCAACACAAAATTGTGTTCAGTTTAGTTCAGTTGAGTCTGTTTCCCCTTGAAGGTAGTCCTATTCTGGAGAAGTATTTCCTTTCTGGAGAGATCGGCTAATGCAGATGCATTAAACTTCCTGGATTTTTGTATTGATTGTCTAAAAAAAAAAGACTAAAGAATAGAGTTGATTCATTAATAACTAGGGTTATAAAAGAAAGGAGAGCCTAATTAATGCTTCCAGACTGCACAACTCATGACAGGAACCAGCTGTGAATCATTGACTCAACTTCAAACACATATAGTATTTTCACCACACTTTCTCTTTTACCTGACACCAAGCTTTAAACAAGCTTGTTTCAATATATCCATTGCTTATTTAAACCATTTAACAATTAACTTCACCATAATAACACATTTGTAAAAGATTATCTAACCTTGCCGGAAACACACACACGCACATCAGATTAGCAGCAGGGACTAAAAAAACAAATTCATTTAAGTGCTTTAAAATTTCTCAAAAATCTCATTTTCTCTCACCACATCATTCCTTATTTACTTCTGGCTACTAAACAGTTTAATTAGCATTTAAAATGTACATGATGTTATTTTGATATATATTTTAATAATATATATCAATAATGCATGCCTACGATGTTTTGCGTAATTTAACCGAGCTAATAATAATGTATTTTTAATAGCACTTGGAGATTTTGCCTAAACTAAATTTAGGATTAATTTTATTGTGGCGTGTAAACAGAAACACGATGTTTTAAAAGTAAATAATTAATTAGGTTCTTACAGTTCTGGATGTTCTCTTATTTACAGCTGTCGCTTCTTTATTTTTATTGTATTATTTATCAGATACGTAGTTGAAAATAAGTCCGTACTTCCTGTTTAACAGTCCGCCTCTCCAGGAGCAGGGAGGGGGTGACACGCGCGCGCGTGTGTGTGTGTGTGTGTGGGCGTGCGCCCTTCTGCTTATGCTTTGAACTGATATGTAGCATAAAAAGCAATAAAATCATTTGCGCCTTGCACAAGCCAGACGACCATAAGCGACCCGCTGTTGGAACATCTACAGTTTAGTCCAGCAAATCAGGGGCAGCTCCAATCCTATTCTACCGGAAAAGTCCCCCCAGCTGCTTGTTTCTGTTTTTTGGGGGTTGTTTGTGTAGTATGCTAATATGAATACTGGGTGAAGCATTTTCGGCATTTATCACGTCCTTACCGACTTACATTTATACAGCTGAGCAATTGCGGGTTAACTTGGTGGTACTGAAAATCGAGCTACCACTTCCCCCTATGATGATAATTCTTCCATAAAGACTTTTTTTCAAAGGTTTTTGGATCTTGCCTCCATCTTCACAGTTCTGCTTTAACCAAACGTATTGACCTTTCAGACAGGGAAAATATAGCTTTATTTTCAGATCCTGTGTAACCTTTATATAGAAAGTATATATATATATGTGTGTGTGTTTAGTGTTAAAACACCCTGTATGAAAGATCAGCCTACAACTCCTTATAACAATCCTTTCCTTGCCTAATGAATCAAGTATGTTAAATGTGTTTTGAGACGTATTGGCTGTCATCAAAATCAGTACAATCTGTTAATTTTAAAATGTTGTTGATATAAAAATAAACAAAAAAAATGGTCACAAATGTCTATAATTTGCATCATTATAAAAAAACAAAAACAAAACATTCAATAGTTGCTTCCTCATCCAGCTGTATTTTTTGGCTCTTTATTAGTTAGTAGTTCACAAAATGCAAAACAAAACAGAAAGTCTGTCCTGCAGGCTGTCTTGTAATGAAACAACTCTAACACAAAAATCTGACACTACTTTCTCAAGAGGTTTATCTTACACGCAACTCAACTCAGCCAGTTAGATCGGACTTTGTGCAATTTTTAGGTCTGTTGTACATGTTCAGAATGTCCTTTCCATCTCAGGAGGTGATATAACTACAGTTTATTTGTACTTTGTTTGTCGATATATTCTGAAAGGAAAACTCTGTACCCTGTACAAAATATTGTGGTTTTTGTGTCTAACTTCCTGTTTTTACCTGTTTTTTCCCTGAATTGGTCATGTGATGTAACATTGTGATGTAACAGGTAAACATTGTGTGGTTGCTTAAAGAGACAGTTTTATTTTTTGTTAAAGCAGATAATACAGATATAAAGGAATAAAATATTGGGGAGATTATTGAAAACACCCAAAAAAGGTTTTGTCTAAGGAATAAAAAGGAAACCTCTCTTCTGTGCAGACAACATTTTAAAATTGTTTACCTTTTGACGTAGAGGCCCTAAAAATTCACCAGCCACAAAATAGTTCCATAGTGTCACCTAATTACCTTTATATTTCACAGCGGAATATCAGGTGGGAGTTTTTTTGTTCCTTCAAGTGGCCAAACATAATGTTGTGTATGACCAAAATCTAATATTGGACTTATCTAACCACAAAACAACTATAGTTATATGAACAGATTTGATCTTAAAGCTCTGCATTTAACTTCTCTGTCCTACAGCAGATAACATTATCCAGACTGATGTTTAATTAATGTATGTCAACAGTTGCTTTCTGGCCTATTGTAAAGTATCATTGGTTTTATTCAACTGATTTTATATACACAAAATGTGCAATCACTTTTTTACCTCTGGGAAAATAGTTGAATACAGTGATTTCCAGGAGACTGAAAGGAAATTCCGGCTCCCAGTGATGACTATTTGTTTGTATTTATTCCATTAAAGTCAGAAATTTTAACTACAATATTATTTTATCTAATTATCTTATAATGTGGCTGTGTTTTAAGTCAAGTGCTTTCATACAATGATACAAAATTGGTTAATTATTATTTATTAGTTCTAATGTGATTTAAGTTTAATTACATACAATAGTCAAACTATTAAAAGCTATTAAAGTAAATATCATATATTTTATATTATATTATGAAGCATGCAACCATACAATTATATTATGCATATATTTCTCACAAAGTTTAATAACCAGCATTATTTTTCTTTTATTTTCTTAGGAGTCTCTGGCCTAAAGAAAACCAAAGTATAGCATTTTGCGACTGTGGAGGTTTTGTTATAGTGAGACACTGCTAGTTCCTCTAGCAGTGTCTCACTATAACAAAACCTCCAGAGTCGACCTTTATCAAGCTTAAAGCCTGGTCGAAAGAACTTTTAAGTTCAGTAAGTGATTATAATGTGTAATGAAGCAGGTCTTCAGGCAGGAAATGATTCTTCTTATCAGACAAAAACAATTCATTCTTTGTCATTAATAACTGCTAATAGGCTATAAATAATTAGTATTCCTTGGTGATGAAGTGCTTGGCTGAGATCCGAGCTCTGTGTTTCAGGTGAAAACAGAGAAGTTGAGCAGAAATGCACCTGTTCACCAGCACAGTCCCTATAGAAAGGATCTACCCTTATTTACCCTTTTAAGAACTGTGCTGTTTAAAGCTTTAGTGAGATCGGTAACATAGTCGCATGTGTCCTGAGCCTCTGTTCTGGGGCGTAGGGAAGCTCCATTCATTAGCTAGAAGATAATTTAAAGGGGTTGTGTATTTTTTAACCATTCTGCTGCTGAGAAATGATCAGAAAATCCATTACAATGCTGCTAGTTGATTATCACAATGAAAAAAGTTATTTTAGTCGTAGTTATAAAATAGTAATCAGCATCTTTTTTATAATACATTCGATGAAAGGAAAGATACAGAAATATTGAGAGATATTTATATTAAATATATTATTCTGTTTAGACTTATAGGACTATTTTTTGTACGATAAACACTTAAGCTGGTAAGCAGTGCCCTTACCTGTTTTGTGATAGACTGAGGGTGGCAGTTTCCTTTGAAATAAAAAACAAAATTATTGTGTATGTATGTGATAAATGTAATAACTTGTTTATTTATATTATTACATATGTATAGATTACACAATACATATAATGAATAATTATAGAATTGTATCTTTTATGATATTTTTACAATTAATCTCCTACTTAATTGACCTACTGCTTAATTGTTTGTTAAATATATAACACCACTTACAAATTAATTATTTAATATTCACACTTACGAGTTCTTCAATGTCTGTCCTTTTTTTCTTCTCAGTATTTCTGTCTGTTTTAGGGGCACAATTAAATATCAGTTCAGCTTTATCACTGTTCTCCTGTCATTTATTTTAGTATGAAACTCTTACTTGCAGTCTTTCGGCCTTCCTCATGTCTTATTTTATAAAAATGAAATAGTGCTACAGTTGCAACAGTTACGCAAACGAATCCAATGATTCCAACTATTAGGAACACTTGAATTTTATTTCCACACATTACATCAAGTGTTGCTGTTCCTGGTTTGACCTCTGTGAGTCCTAAATCTTCACACCTGTTACAAAAAATCTAGATATTAATTTATATATATTTATATTTATAAGTCAAATGAAGACTTACTTTGTATGTTGTTTGCAAATCTCAAATGAGCCATCAGAGTAAGTTCCTATTGCACATTCATCACATTCCGCATCTTTTTGTGCTGTTCCTGCAAGAAGATGTCATCTGCTGAGTCACAGTAAATAATCACAGCACCTGCAGCCTAATATTTATGTCCAATGTAACACCAACCTTTTTGCTTTATGTATTGTCCAGGGTTGCATTTAGTGTGTTCCACGGCATATGTACAACTACCCCTGTTATGGTTAGTACAGTAAAATCCCTCCAGTGGCTCACAAACTGTATCAGAAGTCCGTTCGCAGGCTGTCTTTACGGTTAAGCCTCGCCCTGTATAGGTACAGGTAACAGATATTAATGAATAGAACATTTTGACCCTGGGCTAATATTAATATGTAAACTGAAATAACACTGTAATGTACAGTAATAAGCATGACAAATTTAAAACAATTCAGTAAAAAAAAAGCCGATTTCTTACAAGATAAATAACTTACCAGAATCACACACTGCACAGCTAAGGCATTTCAGTAGACCATTTGGCTCGGACGTAAAAGAGTTAACACACGGAGCACAAACTGTGCTGACAAATTCGGTACAATGCCTGTAAACATAATTTCCTGAAACACATGTTGAACGTGAATTGTCAGAATAACACTTTAATTATTCCAACTATTCTAACTATAAATTGTTAAGGAACCCCTGACTAAATTCTAAATTAAAAAAACTTTCACTGTTTTTGGTAGGACATAATTGTTTGTTTGTGTAAAATGGAATTTCTGTTCCACTTCAAGATGAGAAACATGACTGTCAGATGACTGCATAATCATGTGTTTCTGGTCTTGTTCTTCAAAAAAAGAACTAAAGTAAATAAAGACATTATGAGCTAGATAGTAAACTGAACTTACAGCACACACATTACACCCCTATATTAAATGAGAGTCTGTCTGCTCATTGTAAATTTGGACTTTTATTTTTATGTTTAGAGATTGTTCATAACATTGGTCTGCACAAATTAGCTGGACCAATGACTGCCTGTGCACCGTAGAAATAACATTTTCCTATCTTTATTTCGTTTTAATGGTTTTTGTCTGGTCCTTATTTTATACCTCTATAGAACTTTGATGCAAAACATGTTAAAATTCCCATAAAATAATTCTGAGAATGTTTGTAAACTGTTTTACACATAGGAATTTAATTGAGGTATAACCTGGAGGTAAACTAGGATTATTATGCAAAACATAGAATTTGCATACTTTTAAAGACTTTGATCATTTAATACAGAAAAACCTCACAAACAAGAAAACATCATATTTAGTGATAAATAGCTATTTTAGCACAAGATATATTGTATTAAAATTAAAAATATTTTTATTCTGTATGACCAAACAAGTAAGAACGTCTTCAGGTTCATGTATGCAACCCTTGGACTCCTGAAGGAATAAGACGCTGCTTCGACACACTAAGGGAACCCCCTTGACCTCAAGCGTGTGTAAAATCTGTCCAATGAAGAAATCTGCCAAACCATCATGGGTGGGAAACATCAGTAACCAGAAGGTAATACTGTATAAACATGCACCTAGGCACATTACAGTAAGCACTGACTAATCAGTGCAGGCGAGGTGCTGGTGGTATGGCAGGAGATGCAGCATCTCTTTTCCTCAGGGAATCGTGGTTTCATATGAAACCTGAAAAGTTTGAGCATGCAATGAAAACGACATTCACACACCGCCACGTGTAAGTGCCAGGTCACTGTCCAGTGTTTGTTTTAGCACATCAGGACCCTGGGGTTGTTGCCAGTTCCAGGTTATAGAACTGGATAAACGTATGTGGTGAGGATCAGCCCACTGCACTCCACCAGGAATATGACTGCATCCAAGCATTGTCTTTAGGGGTGTCATTGGCAGACATTTGTAGCCCACTGCGCTACAAATGTCTGCCAATGACACCCCTAAAGACAATGCTTGGATGCAGTCATATTCCTGGTGGAGTGCAGGCCCTCATAAGCTTGAGAGATAGTCTCAACCACTCATCTGATTATTGTCTGTTTGGTGGCCCATTAGCACTGATGCTGTCTTCAGCACTTTAGTGTGTAATTTCCCGGCTCCTAGGAGGACAGATAGCCTGCCAGCGTCTCTTTAACCCAAGACGTCATCTAGTAGCTGTGCTTATTCAGGCCAGCTATATTTAAGTATGGAGCCCCATTGTCACCGCAAAGTATTCAATGAGACTATAAATCAATTAAGTATTAATCACTCCTCTTGTGCTTGTGCAGGTTACCCCAAGCATTTAATTTAATAAGTTAAAATGCAATATCATCAAATATTATCAAAGACTGTGAAAATGTGGTTAGGGTTAGTTACTGGGACACAGTAAAATATAAATAAACAGATAAAGCTGAAATATCATTTTTTAAGCTAATACTTACATCTTTTATGGAAACACATAAAACCATAGAGTTTTATAGGTATATGTAAACATTTGACCTGGAATGTATGATACTTTTATAATATTCTAAAGATATTTAACTTACCAGGTCCACACATTGGACAACATTCTTTATTTATCTCATACTCAGCTAGAGCACAAGCGCAAAAACACAGTTCAATGTTCATGAGAAAAATTGCAGAAAAAATTAAAGTGGGCTTTAAACTAAATATCATTTTTAAAGTGCTAGTGCAGTCACTAGATTTTTTTCTTCTAAAGATGAAAAAAAATAAATCAAGAAACGTTTCTTTTCCACATTTCATTTGTGCTTCCTGGTGCTTTATTTGCAATTTATTTTATCTGCTAACAAACACACCAAAGTTAATTCCCAAAGAATCCACTCCTCTTCTGGGAATTCTGCCAAATCATGATTTATTATATCCAGGGTTAAACTGAGCTTCCTATCTTTGAGCTCATCGTTTCAATTGCTGAATTAAAAATCCAAGATTGATAAGTCCTCTTCCATTTGTGAGCAGAAGCTGAAAGTAAGGCATAAAATAATGTAAGATAAAGATGGTTGAAAAAAATCAGTAGGACTTTAATAATTTTGCATTTCATATACAGAATGAAAAAATATTCTGTCTTGGTTTTATGTAAGCAAACAGTAACATTACAGCATCACCATAAAAACTTGTTTATTTGCATGTTTTTTCCCATTATACTCTTGCCCCATGATTAGCTGATAGGATAATGGTTTGAATATCCTAACCCTAATAACATAGATGGTAAGTCATTATACTATTCTAGTGAGATCTTCCAATGTATTTTGTCTTTTATATCCTGTCTGCTTTCAAGTTAGAGGAAGCATTAGGAGGATTCATTTCAGCTTTTTAAGGACTGGGAAATTCCTAACAGAATAAAACTGAAAGTAAAGAAGGCTGGCATGTGAAATAACAATTAACTAGCATATACTGAAAATAAAATTAAATGGCTTGAGCTCTACAAGTAAATGACTTAGACAAGCAGTAGAATCTTACAACTTAGTAATTTTTTTTTTAAATAAAATTATTAAGTGTGAAGGTTATGATGTAAGGAAAAGAACATAAGGGAAGTAATTGTTGCAGTTGATGAAATATTTGATGGCAGGATAATGATATCAGCATATTAAAACTTTGTTTCCCTCTCTGACATCAGATACTGCATTGTACAGTATTAACCACAGGAGTAAATATAGACACTATAGACACAAAATACAAGTATAACTGAGAACACACACAAAATATTTGTCTTACCCAGTGGTGTCATCTGTAGATTCACAGCTTTCGGAAAGGATAATTAGTATTCATTTAGTTTATTGTTAAGCTTAGTTTAGTTTTCATTTAGTTTATTAACTGTTTGCTTCACCACTGGACTTCTCAATGTTTTGCTTTCTATTCCTGAAGCGTCTCATCATAAGTTGCGTTAGTTCAGTAGGCGGAGCTTTTTTTTTTTCATTTTTAAAGCCACACATTTGACGTTTACTAGATGACATTTTAACGCAATTCCAAGTCAAAGCCCACTACCAAGTTTACTGTGAAATGAAACCTTACATTCCAGACATCAGGTAGGATAAAGAAATCTTTTTATATACTAAGCTGAGAAAGATAGACGAGGGGAAATTTCTGTATTTTATCCAGGTTTTAAAAAAAATGTTATTAACATGTGAGATTATAAATATAACAGGAAAAGATTGTGGGTTTTTTTAAGGAGACGATTAAAAAATTGAGTAATTTTCAGTTTGGGAAACTACCGCTGACACGGAGGTATGCAAAAAGAAAGAGTAATAATTCACAGTAACGCAAAAGTAAAAATAGTTTTGCGGGGACTAAATTATCTGCTTAAACACCTCTTGTCATCTAAACCTTATTGGAACTGGCGGAATTATTGTCATGTCTCTTCTATAGAAATTTACAATAAGCGTCAAGCTGTCCACGCGTTTTGTTTTAATTAAATTTATAATAAAAAAATGACAACAGTAAAAACAGAAATTAAAATAAAAACAGTTAGAGATATAAAAATAATTATAGTCAGTTCGGATGTACCACAATGATCATTCAGTAAATGCAGAACTAAATAGATGTGTTTTGGGTCTGGATTTAAAGATGGCTACCAATTCAGCACATCTGTTCTCTTCTGGTAGCTGATTCCAACTTCGGGTGACATAATAGCTAAAATCAGATTGTCCTTTAGAGTAAAACCTTGGTATGTTTAAATGACTTTATCCTAATGATCTGAGTGATCTGATGGGTTTATATTCAGTGAGCATTTTTGAAACATATTCAGCATTTCAGTAGTAATAGTATTTAGTAACAATACTTTAAAATAAACCCTAATAACTATGAAAATATATTTATATATTGCCCCTAGTGGTAAAGTAACTAGCCTTTTTCCAATGGATTACTTTGCTGAGCTGAATTAAAACTTTATGGTGTGACAAAGGCAGCATGTGAGGCTGTTTATACACTAATGTTATTAAAAGACCCATGACCATCACATCATATCTACATCATAAGTTATTTTTAACATTCTATTTAAGATTTATCA
This sequence comes from Bagarius yarrelli, assembly GCA_005784505.1. NCBI lineage: Eukaryota > Metazoa > Chordata > Actinopteri > Siluriformes > Sisoridae > Bagarius > Bagarius yarrelli. Next base: position 725,917 of record VCAZ01000070.1, on the reverse strand, counting down.
AATTCTTAATTACATGATAAAAGAGGCTGTGGCCGTGGGGATTTGCTAGATAAGGAAGGTCTGGAGTACAGCTCAGTGGTTCCCAGAAGCATTGTCATGCAGTGTCTGATTTCATGTAAAGACATCTTCCTGCTCCAGGGGCGCTGAATCATAGCTGATCCTGCGCTTTGCCCCCAAATTGCTAAGATAGGATATGGAAAAAAAAAACTAATTTCACTCTGCTGTAAAAAGTATTTATGTATCTAGTAGTATTAATGTAATGTTACAATATCATGTACACAAACATAATGTATATAATACAAATTATCCTTTTTCTGTTTTTTTTACAGTTTAAATGACTGCTGTATCATTTTCTCTATTTACCTATTCTTCCATAAAACATCACTTAATAGAACAGTTATTAAAACACACTGCCAATAATAAGATGGTGATTAGACTGTTGGAGGCGCAAAAACTCACCATTGTAAAGGTAAGAAATCATTTTTTCTGCATTTATAAATAAAGCTCGCAAAACAGACAAATAACAGCCCTCTTATACATACTTTGTATGTGGTTTACGTAGCACAAGACCTATCGAAATATGTCTTCCGTAGGCACCTTTTACATACTGTATTCATTAAAGCTGTCCCTGAAAAGTATTTTATATTTGCTAAATAAACTAAATGAAACTATTCAAATAAATACATAGGAATCTGAATGTAACATTACTTGTTGACACAAGTGCTAATTTAAACCTGAAAAAAGACACAGATAATAAATCATACAATATGTGTATCTGTGCATTTATATACATAATAAAATATTAGTGGGGCAGCATGATAGGTTAGTGGTTAGCACTGTTGCCCCACAGCAAGGTCCCAGATTCAAATCCCCAGCAGGAGGATTTTGCATGTGTGGAGTTTGCATGTTCTCCCCATCCTCACGTGGGTTTACTCCAGGTACTCTGATTACCTCCCACAGTCCAAAAACATGTACATTAGATTGATCAGCTCTGCGATACTATGCCAGTGATCCCGATTAGAAATAAGTGGGTATAAATGATTCATGTTATTCTCTAATTCGGGGTCACAGGGATCTGCTGGAGTCTATCTCAGCCATCTCTGAAAGGGTGAAAGGCAGGAGGGGTACATCCTGGACAGGTCGCCAGTCCATTACAGGACCACACACTCACACTCACACACACTCCTATGGGCAATTTAGAATCACCAAACCGGTGTAAACCCACACAAGCACAGAGAGAACCTGCAAACTCCACACAGAAGAGGCCCAGAAGCGGCTTTTTCTGTATGTTGACCTTGCTGAGTTTAACTAATATTTATCAATTCCCACTTTTTGGCTTTGATAAGTTTTAACCTCAGACGACTTATACCTTAATTTAAAGTAATAAGTATTTTATGAATTTGTGGATCACGTCATGTTTAGTTCTACCTGTGAATAAGGTCGATTTGGATGCTGTTGGAGAAAAAGCGAATTGCGTTTTTTTTTTTTGACTTGTGTAACTGTAGTGATGTAACATTTGATCCCGTGATTTAATTGAAGCTCATATCGACAAATCGAAACATCACACGTTGCATTGTAACGCAAATTTGATCCACGGATCTGTGCTATAAATACATTTTCTGTAGAACTTTGAGCATGTTATATAGTCAAAATCGCTAAATAAGATCTTTTACAGTATAGAATGAGGGTGTGTAATTGGCACTTACCAGTTTATATCTGTATGTAACAAATTAAAACTATTTTTAGACATTTTTTTATATGTTCGCACTTTCTACAGTCTAGTCTTTCTGTGTTTCAGTTGTATGTGCAATGTATTTAGTCTCGCTGACCCAAAAGAAAACTACTCAGTACCTCTGGCGCAATGAGAGGAGCGAGTGAGAGCAAAACAGTATTCTCTTCAGTTTTCTTTCTCTATTATAACTTTTACATAAATTCAAACACTGAAAAATAAAACATTTTATTACCTTTATGGATTTTTTTTTGTACAAAGCTGTTCAGTTATCACATTTGAAACAATTAAGGAATATGATCACAAGATGTCCCTAGTGAACACCAGGTTGAGAACCTTAATAAACTGTTTTAATGCAGGTAAACACAAAGCTTCATCTTACCTTCACTATTATTTGGTCAATTTACATTAATGTAAAAATCATATTAATATAGTTAGTGTAAGACAGTGACATTAGGTGAACTGGTATAAATGGTTGTTATGGATGGTGTTGACCAAAATTAGCAGTTAAAGATAACCTTTGCTCCAATCCGTGTGTCCCGTTTGTTCCATATGCTTTTTGATATGTTTCCAAAAAAGGGGAAATGTTTTTCTTAGTACACATTTTCACAGTATTTTATTTCTTTTTTTTATCCATAATAAAATTAAAATGACACCTAGGAAAAGCACTGGTAACAAAATCCCAGTGATGAGACCCAGATGAGATGGTTTGTTACTGCACTCTGCGTCACGCCACGGTGTTCCTTGTGTGGTTGTTATCTGTCCCAAAGACTCACAACTGTGGAGGAAAGACGTTTTATAAATGATTCTAAAATAGAGTTTTCAGTATGAAAAATATTATGATAATCACATCCTCACTTTGTACGTGGTTTGCAGTGCATTAATGAACCATCCGAATATGTCTCATTAGGGCAACCCATACATACTGTATCCATTAAAGCTGTTCCTGTAAAGAAGAAAAAATAAATTTTTTTTTTTAAAAATTAAAAAAAGTTGTATACAAGGCTAAATGAAAGACTTTATGGAAAACCTGCTGACCATTCAGGTAGATGTATTGTCCAGGAAGACATCTGGAATGCTCTTGGGCTGTTCTGCAGCTTTCACCATAAGTTTCTATACAATAATATCCTGTCAAGGGCTCACAAAGCGTATCTGATGTGTATGAACACTTGTGCTTTACACGTAATCCGTTACCTGTGAGGAGCAAATCATACATATTACATTAAAGTCTTACCTTTTTCCGAGTCCACTGAGCAGTATTTTGATGTTAAGTGACAGGGACGAGCATGTCTTTACCTTCATCACACATGGTGCAGGTGAAACACGCCATCAATCCGTTAGGGACATCTGTGTAGGTTGATCCGGTGCACACTTTACACCGTGTACCCAAAATTCTGTCACAGTGATTCAACACATGGTGACCTGGACAATAACATTTTATTTTTAACTTGACTGTAGTTATACAGTTATGCACATTTTTTTTGCTGGAGGACAGAGAAGATCATGTCTTTGAAAGGAGTGGCATGTACATGAAACAATAATGCTGCCCATTTTTCAATTTTCCAATCATTCCCGAATAAATCATTGTTATTTTTGTTTTTTGTTTTTAAGGATTGGTAAAGAGATACAGAAAAAGAGGACAAAATAGTATGTGGGCTTGTCAATGAGGAAAATAAGGATATTTCGGCTGTAAATAAAAATAGACAATTATATTGGAACACTTGACCATCACATCTATATGGACATCCTATTCCAGCGTGTTCACAAACTTTTGGCAATATAGTGTATATTCTTCTGATGTCCCACTGTAACTGTGGCTGCATTCAGTCAAATACACAAAACCTCAAAAAGATGCATTCATTAGCATAAACAACAAAAAAAATATCAAACACTTTAAATAGGATAGTAAAATGTAATTTAACAAAACAAAATTAGCAGTTTGTTGCTGTTTAGAGATTTGCGGTTCAATTCTTTTCTGCAATTTTAAAAATCTCAGCCAGGAGATCCATCCAATGGCATCTTTCTGCATATATTTGCTAAATGATTTTAAATGGTCTACTAAATAAATACAAAACAATTGTAGATATACAGTGTGTACTGGATGTCTAATAATAACACGTGCCTGAACGCTTATTTTTCCTCACTGTAAAGCATCCAGATGTTTAACATGAAACAGTGTTTGCAAATGTTTTCCTAGCCAAATGAAAAAAGAAGATAAAACAATACGATAATAAAACAGTGAAACATACCTGGTGAACACATTGGACAGCATTCTCCATTAATGTCATACTCATCAGCGTTGCATGCTTTGCAGCGCATTACAGTAATGAGCTTTAATATCACTGGATATATGACACACAAACGCATGGAAACAGAAGGAATTTCACTCTTTGTAGCACAAAGACGATAAAATCGTTAAGTAAACCTGGAAAGGATAAAAAAAGAGAATGCAATGTGTGTATTTCAAATGTGACTATACTTTATAATGCTTTAGCGTGCATGATAACAAATCCACTTCATTAAAATGTTTGTTTATGAAAGCGTTTGGTGTTTACCTTTATATAAATACAGCACGTTCTGCAGTAAAAAGCTATTTTCCCGTGCAGATGTTGATCTTGGCTAAATGCCTTAAGCACATTCGGGATAATTTGTTGAATAATATTCATAATAAACTATCACGTATTAGCTTTTTTTTTTTTCAAACTTGCTTTATGTCACACAGACACAGACACACACAGACAGACAGACACACACACACACACACACAGACAGACACAAACACAGAGCGAAAGCAAAACCGAATTTAACCTACACTCAGTTTATAAAGTTAAGCATCTAAAATGTCTAACAATAAGATTAACAACGTTAACATATATAATAATACTACACTGCTCAAAATAATAAAGGGAACACTTAAACAACACAATGTAACTCCGAGTCAGTCACACTTCTGTGAAATCAAACTGCCAATTTCAACTTCACATGTTGTTGTGCAAATGGAATAGACGACAGGTGGAAATTATAGGCAATTAGCAAGACACCCCCAATAAAGGAGTGGTTCTGCAGGTGGTGACCACAGACCACTTCTCAGGTGCAAGGAGGAACAGGAGAACTGACAGAGCCCTGCAAAATGACCTCCAGCAGGCCACAAATGTTCATGTGTCTGCTCAAGCGGTCAGAAACAGACTCCAGGCATTGATGCTTTGGACTGGCCTGCCTGTTCCCCAGACCTGAATCCAATTGAGCACATCTGGGACATCATGTGACTCCAAATCCAGACCTCCATGGGTTAATAAATTTGATTTTCATTGGTAATTTGTGTGATTTTGTTGTCAGCACATTCAACTATGTAAAGAACAAAGTATTTAATAAGAATATTTCATTCATTCAGATCTAGGATGTTATTTTAGTGTTCCCTTTATTTTTTGGAGCAGTGTACTATAAATAATAACGTATTAAAACAGGAATTTGATATTACCTATACCTGAAAACTTTGTTGTTGCAGTATTAATACACGCTTCCTGACTAATCATGAGCTTCAGAAAACGCCACGGTTAAACTGAAAATAAAATAAAGATGGACAAACCCTGATTTATTTATTTTTTAAAGAAACAACTGCGATGATGCATTAAAAATATATATTTCTTAATCATCCAAGAACTGAGGCTAATTATTTTACCTGCAAGATGTTTGTTGTTACTGTGCCGAAAAATAGTGCAAAAAGTTATCTATTTTTTTTTTATCTAGTCACTAATGGAGAGGAGAAATAAGAGTCGAATCCTTTTGAATCTCTTATTAAACCCACCTGAATCCTTTGAATCACTTAAGGATTTATTCAGATGTTGAGGTCTACCACGTCTTTATTCATAGCCTTTACATACAAAAAAAACAACATGTACAACTTTTACACGTGCTCTTGTGGTGGTTGGTCCTCTGCGTTGCGTTTTGGTTTTTTTTAAGTTAAAGAACCTTACACACAAAACTGGAAGTTTTTACGAGGGATTTATTCCCTTTTTTTTATTGTAGTGCCTCCACAACCAAACGTAAAAGAAACACAGGCCCATTCAGCGACGCTCGCGCTGCTTTGCCTGCTAAACCATACAATATATGTTAAGTGCACCGAGGAGTTAAACATTTAATATCTCGCTTTTTATATTATCTTATTTATAATATACACCGAATTAATAACTTTAATACATCTATAGATACATACACACTCTATTAAATGGGCTAGTAACCATTATCTAGCCGCTAACTCTCACAACGCACGCGCGCCACACACACACCACTATTTCACAGCATTCTGCTATTTCACAGCATTCGCCCGATAACAGCACAATAAATGTTTTATATTTTTTATCTAACGCATTATTCCTTATATAAGCTCACAGTAATACCCCCTCCTGAACTCACATCTTACACCTCTACTCGCATTGTCCGAAAGAGAACGAGCCTAGAGTTCGCTTAGATCTTAGTTATCCGCCTCCTACCTATGCATGACGTCTGCATTTCTCCATCAGCATTAACCCAGCAATGATTGACTTAGCACGTTTACCTTTAGAGACATATTATTTTTTAAAAAGTTATCAATTTCTCTTTATCCAGTCACTAATAGAGATGAGAAATAGAGAGTCGAATCCTTTTGAATCTCTTATTAAACCCACCTGAATCTCATGAATCCTTTGAATCACTTGAGGATTTATTCACTTGTAAAGGTCTACCATGTCTTTATTTATATCCTTTCTTTATTATTTTTTTATTATTTGATTTATTTATATCCTTTCTTTTATTATTTTTATTATTGATTTATTATAGAATATTTACTATAGAGGATTTATTAGAGATTTACATTACTATGAGGATTTATTATAGAATATTTACTAGAGGAGTTTATTATAGAAGAATATTTACTATAGAGGATTTATTATAGAAGATTTACTATAGAGGATTTATATAGAATATTTACTATAGAGGTATAGAGATTTATATAGAGGATTTATTTAGTTACTATAGAGATTAATAGAGATTTACTATAGAGAATTATTATAGAATATTTAATATAGAGGATTATTATAGAAGATTTACTATAGATTTAGAAATTATAGAGGATTTATTATAGAATATTTACTATAGAGGATTTATTATAGAATCGAAAGATTTACTATAGAGGATTTATTATAGAAGATTTACTATAGAGGATTTATTTATATAGAGGAAGATTTACTATAGAGGAATTATAGAATATTTATAGAGGATTTACGGATTATAGAAGATTTACTATAGAGGAATTTATTATAGAATATTTACTATAGAGGATTTACTATAGAATATTTACTATACTTAGAGGATTTTTATTATAGAATATTTACTATAGAGGATTTATTATAGAAGATTTACTATAGAGGATTTATATTATAGAAGATTTATATAGATATTATATAGACAGATTTACTATAGAGGATTTATTATAGAAAGAATATTTACTATAGAGGATTTATAGATAGGAATATTACTACTATAGAGAAGATTTATTATAGAAGATTTACTATAGGGAGGATTTATTATAGAAGATTACTATAGAGGATTTATTATAGAAGATTTATTATAGAATATTATAGAGAGATTTACTATAGAGGATTTATTATAGAAGATTTACTATAGAGGATTTATTATAGAAGATTTACTATAGAGGATTTATTATAGAAGATTTACTATAGAGAATTTATTATATAGAATATTAAGATATTAGAGGATTTATATAGATTTTACTATAGAGGATTTATTATAGAAGATTTACTATAGAGGATTTATATAGAAGATTTACTATAGAGGATTTAGTATAGAAGATTACTATAGAGGATTATTATAGAAAGGATTTATTATAGTATTATAGATTATTAGAGAATATTTACTATAGAGGATTTATTATAGTATATTTACTATAGAGGATTTATTATAGAGGATTTATTTATTTACTATAGAGGATTTATTTATAGAAGATTACTATAGAGGATTATTATAGTATAGAGAAGATTTACTATAGAGATTTATTATAGAAGATTTACTATAGAGGTATTATAGAATATTATAGAGGATTATTATAGAAGATTACTAAGAGGATTTAGATAGAATATTTACTATAGAGGATTTATTATAGAAGATTTACTATAGAGGATTTATTATAGAAGATTTACTATAGAGGATTTATTATAGAAGATTTACTATGGAGGATTTATTATAGAAGATTTACTATGGAGGATTTATTATAGATTTACGATCTGCATTGTAAGGCTTGCAAAGATGTCTTGGCCTACGACAATAAAAATACATTCACATCATCTAAAAAGTGGAATGTGTCACTGTCCTATTTGTGCTCTTGTAGTGGTTGTTCCTCTGCGTTGCGTTTTGTTTTTTTTTATGTTAAAGAACCGTACACACAAAACTGGAAGTGGTCACGAGTGATTTATTCCCTTTTTACTATAGTGCCTCCACAACCAAAACTGTTAAACTGTTATTTTGTACTCTGGTTAATAAAAAAGGTGGAAGTTATTTTCATAGCGTAAGTAACTTGAGTAACTTCTCAACTGGTTGAGAAGTGTATATAGTTACTGCCAACTATGTTAGACTCAAAATTGTTTAAATGCTGTAAATGTATCATGCCCATATTTTACTGTAGAATAAAACATCATGGTATATAAAATTAAGATACAACCATGTGTGTACATACTGTTGTTTTAAACACCAGATGGTACCGTACAGGGGTATAAAATATTTTAATAAACACATTAATCAGCATTTTCCATATTTAGTGAGCATTCAGTCCAAAGTAAAAACACACATGAAGAGGAAAAACAAACGCATCCGCATACATACACAAACGTACTGGAAAAAGTGCAAATGTAACAGCTCGGTCACTCACATTTTTCTTAAGGATATCCATAAATCCATAAATTCATCAAACAACAGAATGTCACTGGATAACAAACTGGTCATGTCTCCAATTTACACACCAAACACATCTTACACTGATATGAGGAAGTTTTAGCTGGGTAGGGTGGGGGGAAGGAAACAGGTAGTTCTATGAGGATGTGCAACTATAAACTATAAAAACTGTTTATAGTCAGTTAAATGTTGTAATTTTTTATAATCCTGTTTTACTTAACCCAATAAAATTAATTTTAAATTTTCCAGGTTTTTCTTTTTTTCATGGTACATTTTGCTGTCTTTTTTGTGCACGCTCCTCCACATATAGCTGCATCTGTTGAAAGTTAAAGTGTGCATGCGATTAAAAAAGCAGCAGTATTTTGGGGAACTGTTTCAGTTCCTCTTTGAAGTAAAACTTTATCCATTATAGTTTTAAGAGTTACCTTTACAATATCAGAGGTCATTGTTTTCAGAGGAATAAGTCTGGGCTCCTGCATGAGGACTTCCTGCTCATCTGCTACAATCCAGGGAAAATCCTAAACACACAAACATTCATGTTTTACATCACACATAACACAGGAACACATGCAACACTATCTATCCGAGGTTGGTATAAACCTTACCAGCACTATAATCATTTCTATCCCCAACTGTTTCCACAGAAAATACAACTGCGATGTGTATTGAAGCATTAAGAGGTTCATTCACTGTAACTAGCATGTCAGCAGGACATGACCTGTTTCCCGGTACACAAAGTGCCTAAGCTCTATAATGACATAATGTGTTATGGTTAATGATAAAGAACTCACTAAACACCTTTGGGATAAACTAAAACAATGACTGCATCGCAAACTTTCTCACCAAACAGTAGTGCCTGAACTGGACACCTTTTTTTAGGAATATAAAGGTTATTTTAGGAGTAAGAGTGGAAGTAATATGATATTGATAGTCAGGTGGTATGAATATGATAGTCAGGTGTCCCAATACTTTTGTCCATATAAACGCAAAATAAAAGTAGTTTGGAAATAGAATTTCAAAAATATGACAGTACAAAATGCTAATCACATACATGTAAGAAGGCAATGGTGGTTTAATGATAATAAACTGCTCAGACATAGGAATTTTGTCCTGACCTTAATCACCTGAACTTTCTCCATGTTTCGAGTGGCAGATTCTCTCGTATAAACCAGAACAGTGAATGTGCATCCTGTAATGAAGAAGAATTAAATTTCGTATTTCCTATAAACATCAATGATACTGTAAATGGTCATGTATAATAAGTCACACTGACACAATTAAATAATAATGACTTAAAATAATAATTAAATTCTTCACTACTTAATTAAATCCAGTTTGTCCTAAAAATACTCATACCTGGAGGGTTGTTGTCTAAAACAGCATCACACACGCTGATTTTTAGGATTACAGCTCTAAGCAGCTGCTCGACATGAGACAAAAGTGTTTCAGAGCTGCAATAGAAAAACACAGATACAAAAAATAACATAATTCACATATTAAAACTATGCTATAGTCAGTGTATAGAAAAATCAGAGTGCAGTGTGTATATATTAAACTTCAAGGTTATATATTAGTTTTGTTATAAGTTATGCAGTAGGGCTGCATTTACACTGCAAGTGACCCCAATTCCGATTTTTTTCTTTTGAATATGAATCAGATGTAAGCAGACAGATCAGATTTTCAAAAAAGATATATATAAATATTAGCAACCTATGCTACATTCAGCCAGGCTGCAACAAGGGCGCTCTTTTTTTCTGCCTAAAAAAAGCATAATTTTGTTTTTGCCATGGCATTCATTGATTATCACTTCATTTTTCTTTCTTTTTTTTTGGTCATTGCATCTGCACTGGGTTGTTTTGCTGTGTATAGTGTAAATGCAGATATGGGATACGGGTCAGTTGTAAAAGATGATGAAAGCGGGTCATCAAAAAAAAAAACAGATAAAGTCACAAAGTCTGAATTGGGCATCAAGACCTGCAGTGTAAATGCGTCTTAAAACTCTCACAATTTTGTGTTTTTGAACTTTACCTGATGGACAGCAAAGGAGGCTGGAAGATCTCAAACACAAACCTCTCCACTGGGTGATGCTCTTTATCCATGATTACCACCACCACCTTCTCTGCCTCATTCTGCATTCACAATTCTATAATCAAGCTTTACCACAATCTATAATTTATGCCGTACAAGACTTTTTAGATATGAAGTTTTAATAACCTCGAGCAGGATTTTTATGTTAATGTTGTTACTCACCTTCTCAATGAGCGGTTTAACGCACTGAAGTGTGTCCTGGATGTACTGATTCAGCTCCGGGTGACATGACATCTAAAAGTCAAACACACAGGTTTTTATAAAAGAGTCTAATAAAGTTAACTATTACAGCCAGAACTTTTTTAATAACAAAAAAACTCTTTAAACAATCAGATGTAACAAATTACGGAAAATCTAGATGTGTTATCTTTGTGTCGTTTAATTCATTCAGTGCATGACAACACAAAAAACCCAACTAAAAAAGAAAACCCATCTTTTTCTGGCTATGACATGACTATAAATATAAATGACTACATATAACTGTGTTATAAAAAAGGTCAACAGTAGTACACTAAATGGCCAAAAGTTTGTGGACACCTTACCAGCAAAGTTGCCACAAAGTTGGAAATACAGTTATTTTTTTACACTGTTTCTTTTACTGGGAATTAAAGGCCTAACAATGCTCCAGTGCAGCAACCTGAACACAGCGTGTTGTGGTCAGAGTGGAAGAACTACAGAGTTCTCACTTAACCCCACTGGAACACCGTCTGCACTCAACAATAGTAACTGTAATCTCACTAATACTTATGCAATTGATCAAGAAGATCCCCACAGCCCCGTTCCACAATCTAGTGAAAAGAAAAATACTGGAGGCAAAAGCGGGAGAAAATCTGGACTGAGAAGTTCAAAAAACAAATGGATTTGATAGTCCAGGTGTTCCATTTTTTTTTGTATATAAAGTGTATCTGCTCTAGGCTGATTCAGTCTGGGGTGGGTTTTTTTTTGCCTAATCTACTAAACAAGCTGAAGAATTGAGTATGTGTTTTAGCATGGACATTCAGGATACCTGGATGCATCTCTTACCTGTACAGGTACATTGTACTTCTTCCTCTTTTGAAAAATTCCGGATGGATAAACTTCTCGCACATACAGAATAAGATGAATGGCCACTTCAAGGAACTCACACAGGATATCAGCCACCACTGAAAAAAAAAAACACAATAAGGAAATATCTCTACACAACACAGGAATAATTCATTTAAAGAAAAACGCTGTGCATCTCTCTGTTATCACCTTGACCGAAGTTCAAGTCTTGTCTTGTAAGAGTTGCCATGGTTACGTACTAGAAAACTGTTGAAAATAAAATTCGGATTATAGTCAGATGACGGATTTTGTCAGCTAAAATCCATATTAGCGGTTCGGATATTTTTCCTTTTATTGTATATAAAGCAAATTATCCATTTTTGGTAAATTGGCATATAAAATAAACGAGTAATGAAATTCGGCAGTATGCGTTTCTGCTAAACTGACGTTATATTGCAAATTAGCGAGTCTGTCATTTACAGTTTCCTTATTGAAAACTTTTTTACTTGATTACAAAAAAAATCTTCGCCCTAATTAGAATAAACATCTATAAACTAAACAGGAAAATTAAAACCATCCGCAAAACATGCTTCATAGACCGAACCGCGTACTAATAGCTAAGAGAAATTTATGTGCGCCGGAATTCTTCGTGGTATAAACAGCACTAAACAGCACCGCCGCCCCCTAGTGTCCTGGAGGAACACAAGCCCACCAACAGAACATTGACAGTAAGTAATGTTTTATCCTACTTCATTAAAAAAAATCATTATTGTATGATAATAATGGCTTAAATTTGTTTATTAATGATACATTTAAGTGATATGTTAATAAAGTTTTAATTCTGAACTAAATATTTCATGGAATACTGTTAATGTACTGTAGGTATAGAGTTAATGATTGAGACCCAGGTACAAAACCGATCAGTTATTTAATTTTATGTAACAGTGATATTGATTGTCAAATGTAAGGATTTAATTAAAAAAGGTTTGACACACCAATTATTGAAAGATCATGTACAAAACTAATCAATACCTACAGACTCACCACTTAGTCATTATTTTAAAAGAAACATTCTTTGCAGTATTTAACTGCACAGTTTTGGGAAGTCTGACAAGCTTTGACATTAAGTGTGTTTAGATCTACATTTTAGCTCAGCATTGTTCTGATCATTTAAGTTTCTGTAGATGAAAACAGTCGTCATTCTCCTCTTATCTCTTTCATCAACAAAGTGCCTGCAACCTACAGAACTGCTGAAAGGTTTTTGACCTTTTTTTCATTGTTCTGTGTGACTATCACAGCAGCTTAGCAGTTGCTGAAACCAGCCAATCTGATACCAGCAACCACACTGCACTAACTTTCTAATGATTGATCTAAAGGTTAACTAAACTAAAGGTTATTGGTATTTGTGTGATTTTAGGAATTATAGTGTTGCTGCGTTATGATTAATATGATATAAATTAACAGATGCAAATGTATTCCTATTAAAATGTTCATTAAATATACTGTAGGCACAAAACACCTACTATATGTGTTCAAATTAATCCGTCAGCAGGTCACCACGATAGAGGCATTAAATAATAAAATAGAGCAGGAGGACTGGATTAATGTCTAAAGTTTATAGACTTATATATACTTATATTTGACCAGCTTCTCACTGTGTTATCAAGATGGCCTAAGACACAGTAGCTTAGCCAACTGCCAATTTTGAAAGCCCTGTCTCAGCAAATACTTCACATTACACAGCATGAATCTTGGCCTGATTATCAGCGACCAGCAGAAATCACAGAGGCACTGTGCACTTTACGACAGGCAGTGAGTAAAGGTTCCGTTTAATACACTTCCAGACCTGCTGCTCTTAAGCCAAGGCAGAAAAAAAGGCAGAAAGGGAAAAAGCAAATCTTGTCTGCACTGAACTAACTATAACTAACTGTAAGTACAACTCAGACTCTGTCTGGTTTGGACATGTTACTACTCCAACTGTTGAATCAATGCGTCAAATAATGTTTGCTTGAGCTGAGTCACCTATAGTTACCAATTAAAGTGCTTTTTGTGAGTTTGGAAAACATAGAAATAGAAAGCAAGCTACGGTGTATAATTGTTTTGCATGCAATATATCAGGTAAGTCATGATCTAACATGTTAAATATTTGCTCGAGTCCTGGACTTCAGCCAGTGACAAAGGTATCGTCTTGATTCGCTTAGCAAGAGTGTTTAAATTCAGTCACAATGCAATGCTGTTGTCTGAGGCAACTCTACACCAGGAAGCATGTTGTGTTGAAGTTAAATGAACAGACATTATAGGGTTGTATTTGTTTTGCTGCTGTCTCTATATGCTCACAAAAGGTGGGTAGGAGATGGAGTCCGGTGAAGCCACTGTACAGTACAACCGTTGGAATGAAGACAACCTTAACATGAATGTTGCTGCCTCTTCTCACACTAGTTTGAATGGGTGAGTATTTTAATTGCAGAACTTAATGTTGCCAGGGTGCTTTATTATATTGTAATTACACCATACTGGTTCGACAACTTACTATTCCAGCTATTCAACAATAATTAAATGTGAATATTATCATTGTACAGAAGAACCCCTTCAACTCTTTTTGACAGTGAAGCATTTCTAGTCTTTGGGTAAAAGTTATAAATAAATACCACAGAGGCACAACTAAATCAAGGATCGTAAGAATTCAAGATGAAATATTTCTTATACGAGTGTAAACAGTCAACCCAAATGGCCAACTTCGAGCGCCAGAATGATAAATACATGACACACCACAGTTCTAACACATGTAGGAGATCTTCCATCATCTGTAAATAATAAACTTACTTTAACTCATTTTGTTGTTTGTTAGCTTTATACAAATATATCAATGATATTCGTCAAATTTACTTGTATTTGTCAGTTTATCCCAAATAATCAAATCAGGATCAGTATTAAAAGGAAACTGAAATGAATCATACTTAAATGTCACTCGATACTCATCTGGGTGATACTGGACAGGGTGGTTATAAATCTTTTTCTATCTGTAGCTGTACGCTGTGGTGAAACATGTGCAATTATGCAACCAGAATAATAATTTTAGGTTTAACATGTGCAGTTAGGGGCAGTCTAAAAAATAGATAGATAGATAGATAGATAGATAGATAGATAGATAGAGCACAAGGTTACATAACTATTTGCGTATTTGATAAAAAGTTGTGAAAACCATAAAGGGTATAAATGTTGTAAAATGCTTAGAAACTTAAAAGGATTTTAAGCCAAATGACTTTTCACTTTTTCACTTCTGTAAAACAGGAAGTCATAAATGACTGCTTGACAAAACTCAGGTGAACTTAGGCAAAGTATCAATGAGCAAATGCTTCAGTTTTATTCATATCATAAAAAAGGTCTAGTGTTTCTAATAAACTATAATACAACTACACATCCAAACACATTCACTACATCTTTATTGTGAAGGCAATATTAGATCTGGCTGTACATCAAAAGCAGTCATTTAAAAAGTATTTCTTTATTTTCATATTATTTAGATATGCAAACAAAATTTGCCTATAACAAATATATGACAATTAAAGCTTGCCGGTACAGTATTATAGACATGAAATACTGAATTTGACCAAAATAAAACAATAAGATCATAAATATTATGATCTGTAGTGAAATGTGTGTGTAATGCTGGCATTTGACCCATTTCTGCTGATTGTGTGTCATATGATGTAGGATCTATAACAAACTGTGCACGGGGCAGCTGGGCGTGGTTGTGAGGGTTGCAGGCTCGTTGGCTGTCATGGCTTCTATGTATATTCTCGGCTACGTCACCGGATACTACGTTCATAAGTGTTGACACTGTCGAAGATGTTTCACGGTCGTGGCCAGCATTGATGATGAATTAATTAACCAGTATACATTTATTCCTCACCGTATTTTACTTGACGTTCCACTTTTTACCTGTGTTATAAACATGTTCCTGAAAAATGCTTTTAGTAGGTAAAGTCTTTTGTTTCTTCATTTGAATTTGTACAATGTACTTTTTGTGTCCCATTTTTAAATAGTATTAAAGCATTTCACACTAAATGACCAGTTTCTTGATTCAGTTTTTTGGAATTGTGCCGAAGATAAATACAGAATAATGCAGTTAATTCAAAGCTCTTTATATGTTAGATAAGTATGATATTAAAGAGGAAAGGTTAGGTAGTCAGTGACCGGATGCTGTAAAGCAGAGGCAGCATTATGCCATTTAAGTTAATTATTCTCTTCTAGCAGTACATACTAATGGATTTGATCTTGTTTATACGACACCAACCTCCAAACTGATACATTTTTTATTACTAAATGTTATTATTTTATAGCTGTAACTGTTGTTATGCAGGAAATAAGTCTGTCCTTGATGTTATTACAGTCATTTCCCTATCAACTAACACATAATAATAGTATTTTATGCAAGCACACAAGATGTGGCATGAACAAATATTTCCTCTTTGACCTTCATAACAGCTGTGACACTGACTACTCCTTCTATTGTTATTACATAAACATTTCCTCTTATATAATTCTTGATTATGTTTTTCTCTTTATCTAGAAAATAAAATGCTTTAAATAACACCGATTACTGCGTAAATAGATCGGCACCTGTAGGAGAGCAGTATTATTTCTGACACTAACACTCTCCAACCACTTTATTAGAAACATCCATATAACGTGGATATAATTGGTGGCATAATTGGTAGTGCCTGATCTGTTCAGATGTGTTTTAGAAACTAATTCGGTGTCTTTATACTGAATGATGGGAAAAAGCAAAAACCCACTATGGAGAGTGAAGAAAGTTGCCGATAAAACAGTGGTTAGCACAGAATGTTAAGGAGTCCACAGGAACTTAGATATCCACTTTTTTTGGAGAGCAAAAAAAAAAGCATCTCAGATCATAAAACATCAAACCTTGAGGCAGATGGGCTACAAGAGCAGAAGAGCACAACAGGTTTTTCTCCTTCAACAGGAATCTGGGGATTCTGTGGAAATGTTTACCAAAACACAGCAGTTGTTGAAAATCATAATAATTAAAAAAAAAATGCATCTTCTATTTATTTCCAGAGATCGAATACCTTTGTAACTGCAATGCTAACATCACATTTAGTTTTGACTATAATTTTAAGTGTCCACGTCCTCCTCCTTGACTTGTATTTTATCCAAGTCATGTTTAACGTAGAGAAAAGACTTGCATTACTAGATTATCCACTCCGCAATCATCTTAGTAGTATAATAGACTTCTTCTTCCTCTTCTATCGCCCCGTTTCTCTCCTTATCTCTCTTCTTGTGTGAGCTTTGAATATCTGTCTCAATGGCCGAGTCTGAAAGAGGCTGAGAGCGTCGTATGGTCTCGCACTCGCTCACCGAGTCCTTTTTTTTTTTTGCTCTCACTCCACTGCCAATAAAGCTCAGGCTCTTCTTATCAAAACCTAGATGCTCCCTGGAATGGGTAGGTTTCATAACTGGAGGTTTCATCCATGCCTTTTTCTTCTCTTCTTTCTTTGAAGAAGGACTCTGTGAATCCTGAGTGCACTTTGTCATCCTGAACGGAGCCAGACTCTTGCAGATTATATCAGCCGTGCTGGTTAACTGAGCCCGCTCCTTTTGCCTACATATTAATGTCCTGACACTTCTTGCACCGTTAGATGATACGCCTTCTTTCTTACCCATTTCTAAAGCATGCTGACTTGACACGCAACTTTTTGCGCCACGTACCGTACATACTCTCGAACTACAAATCGGAGGCAGTGAATTGTTCACAATAAGCATGTTTAGGTCACCTTCTTTAGTTTTATCTACCTGTGCGTTTTTTAATACCACCTGTCGAGGTTTTAGAAGGGAGTCTTGATCTTGGTTGCTTTGTTTCCCTTGTGATCGAGAAGCTCTGTTCGGTCTTAAGGTTCAAACCGGTCCACAGCTTGGCTGTCATCCTTTGCTGAGTCAAGCTGCTTAAAACGACCAGCCTGGACTTGTAGCTCTTCTTCTGGCCCGTTCCAAGTCCATCTTGTTTTTCGGTCCCAGGCTTGCTTCCTTATTAGATTATTAGCTGCCTGAATGGTCCGCATAGCTTTCTTATATGTATCTTTGGATAGTAAAGAAGCTGAATGTGTTAAGTGGCATGATGTGGGACAAAGTCTTGTCTGGAGCTCCCTTCTCATGTTTTCTAGCTCTTGCCCTATCAGCTTTACGTATCCATTCCGCCGCAAGTCATCTGATCTGTAAACCTATCGTTGCCTTAGATAGTGAGCATGAATCACAAAAACACAACCTTCTCCTATTTAAACAAAAAAAGGAGTGATACTTTTTTTTAAAAGATAGAAACTCACTAAAAGGTATTTAACTCCTTTTAATTAGTGTTGTTTTTTTGAGCTTTTTGTAAAACAAACCTAGTAGGAATCAAGTACAGTAAAGCCATAAAAGTCACTCTGTAATCCCCTGAAATATACACTGTCACTGACCCATGATACTGTTTAATATGCTTGCATTCATTAAATAGTTGAAACAATACAAAAATGAGCAAGGGATTTCATGTAAATTTTTCATTAGTAATATAAGTGCTTAATCATACAAGTAACTTTATTCCATAAGGACCAGCTGGAATATATTGGATAAATCATTTTTAAAAAATCGGAAATTAACTATTACGGTTATTCAAAAAACAAACTTTACAGTCAAGTGCAAAAGTCATTAACATGATTATCAATACATTTTTTTTTCGTTGTTTTAGTTTTTTCAGACTGCAAAATATCAATAAAAATAAAATAATTTAGACCCAGTACCAATATTATGTAAGCACTTGAGAAGGTTTGGATAGCTGTGGAGCAGCTCTAGTTGTGTTTGGCATCTGTTTTAACTATGTTACTTGTACTACGTGTTTTATTTTGAGAGGTGGGTTACGAATAGAGAATCCCAAATGAAAACCATGAGCATGCAGAGAAAATGCCCCGAAACTCTAATTTTGTCATTTTGAGAAAAATGCACCATTGTAATTACATTACTGATCAAACAATCATGAAAGTGAGTGAGTTTTATTTCATTAGCATTTGGGTTGACACAGTGTTCATGGCTTGTCTGTTACAGCTGGTAACCGAATGACTGTCAGATGGCTGACGTCAGAGATCAGGTCAGTTAAGCTTGGTACAAGACTTTCAGATTTCCTCCACGCCACCATTCACCTGCACACGTTTATATCAGCTGAGGATGAGCTGTGGGTCACTGGATCAGGGGCGGAGTCTGTCTCGTCATCTGAACAGGGTTCCGCTTTATTATCAAAGGTGAACTTATTCAGCTCTGCCATTTTCTTGAAGACAAATAGAAAAGCAGAATGAGATATCTGGAGCTTGTTTATACCAAAAATCAATCAATAACTGAAGCAAAAGTCACAGAATTTCTATTAACGCAAAAAATCTATTAATAAATTAATAATTCAGGCAAAAAATATTTTCCTTAACAGTTGCTGCATTTTCAAGGACTTATTTTAGTTGTAAATGAAGGACATTATCAATTAGGCTTACTTACTTTACTTTTCAACCATTCGAAAAGTCATGTTAACATGTAGTTAACAGTTGACTTTTTAATTATAATTATATATATACACATATGCTTAATGCAATGTTGAGATTAAAAAACACTAGATTATTAGGAGAAAGCTAATTAAATGCAGTGTTTATCAAATGCATTAGTACTCAATGCACATCAGTATTATGGGATATTGAGAAAGATATAACAGAAAACTTTTTAATCAAAACAGGTTGCATCGATGATGTCTTACTTAATGAGTGTGTCCATGACGTCCTACAGGTTTGTAACTCGTGAGCTTGTGACCTCTACAAAAAGCTAATGGTGGTCTTTTTATCTAGACAGAGAGAAAGAAGAGATAAAAATGATTATAAAAATGTTCAATGCACAATATTCCAGCTAAATCCTTGTGTTTATTTTCTAGTAAACACATACATGTAAATAAAGTACAGAGTTAATGTATACTGTGCAAAATATTAGACTGCAGTGGTTCGAGATTATAAGGGAAGAAATTAGTCGATAGCTGCACAATTAGAAGTTATTAAAAGAGAATAATCTATTTATTTTGCAGTAACACTTATAATGTCTGGTTGGAGAGTGTTGCTGTTAACAGAAAAGCAGCAGTTTACCTTTGTCCTCTCGCTGTAGTGATTGGAGGAAATGAGATCACATGACCCTCTGCGTCAACCAGGCAAGGGTAATGATCCTTTCCATCAATAAATAAAGGACCTAAAGTGTCGATGAGAATCAACTTTTGCTGCAAATGCATGGTCATTTTTTTTCATAAATTATGTAATTTGCAACCAAATGATTTTAAAATTGTACAAAAGCATCTCTGGAAATTAGTATGGTTATTAAATATGTATTTTTCAACTTGTTATATATATTTTAACTGCTATTTTAGTTTTGCTTTAAATTTACAAAATACACAAAATCAAGTACAAGAAGCTACATTTGGGTTTACAATTGATCATTTTGGCCAGTGAGCAAGTGTCCAAAATCTGCTAAAGGTTTAAATAGGAAATATAAGTTTCTATTTTTGGGAGGGCAAAAATGTGTCATGATAATACCAGCAAGGCAGAGTTAGTATGTTCATGGATAAGTAAACATGACACAAATATTCTAATCAGTACATACTGTACCAAAAGGCAAGCAGTATCTTCTAAATCAAATGCAGTATGTACTGTCAGCGTGTAGGGTTCTGGACAGACACCTGAGAGCGAGTGTTTCTAACTCACTTGTGGAGGCCTGAGACATTTTGCTTTTTTTTCTGTTTTCTCTGTTCATCTGCTTCTTGCTGGAGCATTTTTAGCAGGTTACTGGCCTTCATTTCCTTACGACCCAGAGGGACTATCTATACCTCAAACACAAAACAGAAAAAGAAAAGAAATGGAAACAGAGAGATAAAGAAATTTAGGAGGACAATAAAACATATTTTCATTGTCAGGTTATTTGTTATCTTTTTTTTTTTACATGCAAAGACAGCGACAAAGAGACACAGACACAAACACACACAAGGTCATTTTCCTTACGTACATTCAGAACATCAGGAGCTCTGGCGTCATAGTGTAGAGGACCTTTCAGTGAGCTCAGGTCATGAGTTGCAATAGTAGCTGTTGTCCTTTTGGCACAAATATCATCATGAAGTTTGGTCTAAATATACAAAAGAATATAGAAAAAAAAAAAAAAAAGTCAAGACATTAGTATAAATCAAATGATTTCAGCAATCACTTTCGTATTTTGAGACAGAACCAGTTTTAGTCACATCCCTAATATTTCTTCTACCTGAGTTGCAAGGAACCTCTTGAGCGCATTTCCTGGTTTCAGGTTCATCCCTTTAACGATGCAGCATACAATATACGGCCGTACGTTCTTTACCTGAGGAGAGACTTTCACTATTATAGAAGAGGGGGACTCCGATAGATTAAGGATTTTAACCACCATTTGCTGCAACTCATCCACTTCCTCCTTTTTATCCTTTTGTTTAGCAGCATTTTTCTTTTTAGAGACGTTTCGATTCCTGTCAGTTTGCTCAGCGCCACCTGCGTCCAGCTGCTTGCCCTTTCCTTTACCTCGCCCTCCCGCTCTCAGGTAGTCCAGCACTGACTTAGTCTGGCAGCCGTTCACCATCTTCTCCAGTCGCTTGTCCTTTAGTTTGTTTCCTTTAAAGTTGATGTCCTTCAACTTGGGGCAGTCAGCCAGCTCGAACGGGATCTCGCTGAGCTTGTTGCTGGAAAGATCCAACACCTAAGGCAAGAAATTGGTTACTGTATATTTATGAACATTTATGACTTTATTAGAAACTTAAGCCAAACATTATGACATTTAAAATAGATTTTATTTGGGCTGAAGTAAATATTTACTACAATTACTCATAAAAGTTTCACTAATCTTCACTTAAAGTAAAGTAGTAATGTAAATGGTTAAAGCAGCCGCACTATTCTAAGCAAAACAGCATTGGAATATTCTTCCAAGAAAATAAGTAGCTGATGTAAAGGAAAAAAATGTTAATATAAGGAGAAAAAATTAGAAGAATTAAAGATTAAAATTGTAAAAAGAAATAAGGAAAAGAAAACAGATATAACAGACCTTAAGCGCGGGCAGGTTGTGGATGTCGGTGCTTAAATGCTCGATGTTGTTTTCTGATGCTATGACAGTGTTAAGCAGCTCCAGTTTGGAGGAGAACAGTTCTTCAGGAAGACACACCAGCGCGTTTTTGCCCACGTTGATGCTGGACAGCCTGGTGCAGCGGCTCAACCCGTCCGGAAGAACCGCGACGTTGTTACAACTCACATTCAGCGTGGTGAGCTCGCTTAGTGAACAAATCTCCTCAGGTAAAGCCTGCAGCTCGTTCACTGACAAATCTAAGACTTTCAGAGATTTCAGCTCTCCGATGCTCTTGGGCAATGCTGAGATCTTGTTCCTGCAGAGGATGAGACTCTGGAGGTGAGACAGGTTCTTGATGTCTTCATGGATCTCATGCAGACTCGGACATTGACTGATTTCTAGGTAGTTGAGAAGATTTAGTGAATAAAGCTTTGGGTGAACCCCGCTGCTTGTCTTTATCTTCTCATCGACTGTAGCGCCCTGAAGAACCAACTCTCGTCTGTTTTCTTTTTCTGCCTTTTCGATTTCTGACCAAACAGCTATATTCTGTGCCGCCATATTAGCAAACACAAACGCAATACCGGAAGGTGTTAGAAATTGCTTCCGGTTGTGAGGGACTTAACATTTATTTCAGATGAAAGCGTTGTAAATTGGTACAATTTATAGGAAGCCAATATTATGTAAATAAGTGAATTTCAGTGAATTACTATTAATAAATTATAAATATAAAAAAGATATTAGAAAAAAAAAAAGTTAAGAAACAAAACATGCCACAAAGCACGACGGCGCATACACTAACCTAGTTGTCAAGCGGTGGTTATGGAGATGACATGGAGCTAACACTTTTTGTTATTATATTTGGGTAAATATATTTAAAACCTTTTTCTATCTTACTGAAAATATATTAAAAAATATATATCTAATTTAGCTTTCCTAAAGCTGTCTGTTTTTATATAAAAGCTACTTAGCACTAGTTGCTTATTTGTTTAATTTTTCAAGTGGGTTTGAGTCTTTTTTGTCGCTGTAAACATTTGCCGGTTAGCATAACGCGGGATTAGATATATCGTAAATAATAAATTTAAAAAAAAAGCAGAAATATAGCTTATCGAAGCTGAAATTGGGTTTGTTGTGTCTGCTCGTTGTTAACACTAACAATATCTGACCAACAGATCACAACACTGGAGCCTGGAGGTCAGAGCAGTGCGCATGCGTCACAGGTGGGGGATTTAAACTGCTTAGTGTCTCTGTAATGTGTAAAACGGTGTCTGCATTTATAATCCAAATATATAAAGAATTATACATTACATCTGTATATATTTGCCTTCTTGCACACTATATCAAATACACATCTGTATAAATAAACAAACAAACAATAACTTAGTGGTATGTTTGACCTGCACCTCATTTGGGGCACTATTAGTGGTAACAGTGTTGAATGGGTGTGGTATGGAGCTTAAACTTATATTCTATTATACATTATAAATGACAGCATTTGGCAGATGCCCTTATCCAGAGCGACTTACGTTTATCTCTTTTATTCGTTAAGGACCTTGCTCAGGGGGCAACAGTGGTGGCTTGGTGGTGCAGGGAATTTCTGGTATCAGTCCAACACCTTAACCACTAAGCCACCACTTCCCACTTATTAGCTATAAAAAATATAAGTTTGGGCTCCATACCGCACTCTTTCCACACTGTTACTACTAATAAAACAGATCTCACACTTCGATCCCCAAAGTGGGTTTCCGCCTGACCTCTGGGTTTGGGAGGTCTCCATCCTGTATAAAGAGTTTAAATGTTGTCTCTGTGTATCCGTGGTTTCTCCTGGGTCTCTGGTTTCCACCTCCCAGGGTGCTAATTTGTAAGTTTTTGTAAGTTTTAAAGTAATTTCACAAGTGTTTCATAGGATTTATACTTGCGGTCTGACTGTGCTGTCATCTAAATGTTTTTTCTGTTAACCTAAATTTAGTGCTTTAGGTTGTTATTCTACTGGAATGTGAAGGTTTATCGTTTACGGTTCTCCCCTATCTTATCATGATAAGAGCTACAACATGATGCTTGCCAATATTTATGTGGGCATAAATATTTCGTCAAGTCAAGTCGCTTTTAACAATCAGAATTCATGAGAATAGGCTTCTGTTTAGCAAGCTTACCGCATAGCCTGGACATGTAAAAAAGTACAAGAGAATGTTATCACATTCAGGAATCAGAGATCTGATATAGTTTGTCCTGGTTTCTCTGTGCTGGGACAGCTTATATGTGTTTCTGCTTATGACATCAGGGCCATTATTGAAGTTATTATTTTAAACAGAAATTTTCAAGGAAAGCCCCCAAATATGATCCTCTAAATTCATATCACATGACTTCTTTTAAAGATTATTTAATGGACAAGACAGAGGAGGGACAGTGAATATACTGGTAGAAGGATGTTAGAAATGAAGCTGCCAGGCAGAAGGCAAAGAGGAAGACCAAACAGGAGGTATATGAATGCGATAAACGAGGACATGAAGTTAGTGGGTGTTAGTGAAGAGGATGTAGAGAATAGGGTTAGGTGGAGACAGATGATTCGCTGTGGCGACCCCTAAAAGGGAACAGCCCAAGGAAAAAGAAGATTTAATCTTATAAAAACATGTTTATGGGTGATTGGTGGAAGTTCTCCAGAAATCATCTCTTTTATCACCTGGATTTGCCTTTCTGTCCACAGCACACAGGAGCAGGATGCCACGTAAGATGGGATTCACTGTGATCAGCTGGTCTGGTCATGAGGAAAATTACAGTGCCAGAGAGTTGATGGTTCATGCGCCTACTGTCAATGGCTGGAGGTCAGCAAGGTAAATAGTTTTGTGGTAAAGCTGATCAGACTCAGCATGACAGAAATAAATGTCAGTGAAATTATATTAAGCAGGGGTGGGATGATGCTCCAATCGAAAAGTGTACAAATGATTATCATTCCAGACTATGGATTAGAATGTTTTAACTATATATGCATAGCCATATAATAGCCATGTGACAAGAACTAAAATAGATAGTAAAATTAAAAAATAAAGATTATTGTGTCTCTAAGTTTGCCCATCTTTAAATGCACGGTAATTACATCGAGTGTTTGTTGCTGTGTTTAGGTTCTGTCCGTTTCCACAGGAGATCACACTTCAGATGGTGGAAAGATGTCGCATCAGGAAGCTGCAGCTGCTGGCTCATCAGTACATGATCTCTGCCAAGGTGGAGTTTCACATTGGGGACAGAGAACCAGCTTTTCCACAGGCCATTCAGCAGTTCCACAGACTTGGGTTAGTTTCAGTAACATCGCTTTGGACAAATAAAATGAGTGATTCTGATCATTTTAAACACAGTGCAATATTTTATTTTTTTTTGTGATATTTTTTGCAATATAATACAAAATTCACCAAATAACTTAAATAGCTCTATTTAATACGAATTTATTGGATACAAAAATGTAATAATCTGAAACATTTCAAATTGTGTTTAAAATGAAAGACCCGCATGATCCACTGTATCCATCTCTGTGTTATACAGGTACGTGTCACTGTCCACTAATGAGAAGACGGGATTCAGAGCACGAGAACTGAAGTCTGTGCATGTAGATGCCGTTGGGACATACCTAAAGCTTACCTTTCACAAAAACTATAACAATGAGCACAACATTTACAACCAGGTAAACAACATCCATAAGACATTACTGCTGTTATTTTGTAAGTATTTAGCCGAAGAGGATGAGGGGAATCCAAAGATTTGGAGAGCTTTCTTGTTATTTCAAAAATCGTATAGATATTTGTAATGTCAACTCGACTCTACACTTTTCTGCACTGAAATTCAAGCCCATAGCATTGAGTGGTGTTTTTATGCAGTGCACCAATACTATTTGTACAGTATTTTCTTAAAGTATATTGCAGACAATTTTTTAAAAAAGGAATTACAAAGTGTATTTTTAGTTGCGTTTTATAAGTGCACGTATAAATTGTGACCTAATCCAAACCCTATGCAAATCGTTCGCATTTTCGTTTTGTGAACACACAGTGACTGCCAAAAGTCAAAAAAGAATTTCCAAACCCCTCATGCGATTGTTTATATTCGGGAGTGACGTCACTCACAGTCAAAGGCCAAGAGGAGAAATTATATTAAATTCCATTATTTTTTGACATTATTCTGAATCGGTTATGTATTTTATTAGTGAATAAAGATTTTATAACATTTATTAGTTATATATTGTTTTGCCAATTGATTTGACCAACAAAGGTAATCGGTGAAGGACGTTAGATCAAGCAACAGGTTGATTACAGCAGTTGCTCTGTCTGTCATAAAAAGTCTGTTAGCCCCTTCACCGAGGTTAGACAACATTAATTCTGTAGATTATGAACTTCCATTAACTTGTTGTGTGAGCGTCATAACGTCAACCACTGATTACTTACATTGTTCAAATTATTCGACACCCCTGACAATAATTGACAGGTTTTAGATTATGTCATATTTGACATATGACATATGTAGAAAACGCAATTGCAAATACACTTACTGTCCACAATATACTTCCAAGGTATATGTTTTCCTACAGACTTAATTATTTTAAATCTTTGATGTTTACTGGAAAAATATATTTACTTTCTTTCATTCCAATTTTAGGTTGCGTTGGTGGCAATAAATATATTAGGTGATCCAGTGGACTGCACCCCGATGGTAAATGGAAAAAAAACATGAACTACGCCTCATTACCACAAGATGGTGGAAATAGCTAATGATCTTGATAAAAGCATACACTAGACACATACATACATCATTTATGCAATATCCAAACAAGTAGGAATTTAAGGAAAAAACACATTCTCACGGGTGCCGGGCTACCAAACTTTTAAAGGCTTGGTTTCTGCAAGGCTTTGAAATTAATTAAAAAGGTAAAGTGGTTGCTCAGTGTTTAAGGTGATGGACTGCTAATCCAAAGATTGTGGGTTTAATTCTCAGCACCACCAAGCTGCCACTGCTCGGCCCCTGAGCAAGGCCCTTAACCCCCCCCAAAAAAGAAGGTAGTCGCTCTGCCAAAATAGCAGTGAGGTAAATGTAATGTAAATTTAAATGCTCGAGTAAAATTAAGATGCCCAAGTAAAATTAAATTACAATTATTAAACTTAATAAAAGCTGATTTGAAATAAAACGTGGTAAAATGCACCTTGAGTCCTTGAGCCACTGCATCTGATGCTTCACACTTTCACTTTGTTTCTCTGTTGTTACTTTTTAACATTTTATAATAACACTATTTGGTGCAGGCAGTATGTTATCCAGTTACCAGTAAGATGTGGTGTTTAGAAAAAAGCACTCAAAAGGCAACTTTTGTTTTTTTTAATAATGTCTATTTTCCAGGTTGTGTTTTCACCACTGCAGGAACGTTATTTATACCTTATTTATTTCTTATGACGTATTTTCCTTTAGCCAAACAGCGATCAGCTGATTGATCAGTACATTAGCAGCTCACAGCAAAGCTCATCACTGGATGGTTTTTGTTCAGGGTAGGCATTCTGTTGTATGTATGTGTGTGTGTGTGTTTATTTGAAATTGATTAGCATAGCTCTTTTATGTTACACATGATTTATTTATTCTGAACGTCTGCAGGTATAAGCATGAGTCTGTCTCCCCTTTGGATGACTTGGCGTTTGACATGTATCAGGATCCTGAGGTTGCGCACATCATTCGCCTGCTAGATGAAAAGAAGCAAGAAATGGTTCGATCAGAAAGATACCATCTGGCCAAAAAGCTCAAACAGGCCATAGCAGATCTACAGAAGGTACATTTTCCCAATCGTTTTTTTGACTAACGTGTCTGTTGTAAGTTTTATTTACAATATAATCATTATAATCTAGTCATTTCAGAAGTCTTTTTCTTTGCTTTTCTAAGACACATACATTAGTATTAGACATGGCCAGACAGTATCTGCTGCAGTTCCTCTTTACACACATCTTTTTTGCCGGTGCTTATGATATTCAGCAGATTTGTATGATGTGAGATTTAAAATGATGACTGTTTTCCAGGCTTAGCTTGTTCTTTCTAGTGTTTTATGTGCTATAGTAACTGTGGTTATGATGCATTGTGTGTTTACATGGCCGTGCATACAACCTGGATGGTTTCGGTGTTTCTCACCTTTATTTCAGTATTTATTTGTGAATTTAAAAAAAATACTGTTAATTTGGTCTAGTAGTTAGATTTTCAGCAATAATATTATATAATGCAGCATTCAAGATTTATGTAAGTGATTTAATTCGTAGTTTTGCGGTAAATGTTTTAGAAGTAACTTCTGTCTCTTTTAGAAAAAAAAAATCAGTTTAATCCTACAGCTAAGCAGGTTTAAATGGCGAGATTTTATTTATAAGGCTTTGCAAAAATATCGATACAGCTAATTATTATAATTATCAAAGTATAGTTTATCGATATTCTAACCTTTTAATTTTGATGCATATCATTTTAAATGTTTTATGTTTACATTTACATAATATTTTATTATGTACACACATATTTACATATTAAATATGTAAAAAAAACCAACCTATTATTTAGGTTTTTTTGTTTTTTTTTTACATATTTAAATTGTTTCGGAGTAATGCGCGATATTTCAATATGTATTTGTATTGTAATATATTGTATCGTGCTCAATGGATAGTGATATTAATCATATTGTAAGGCCCCTGCAAATTCACAGCTTTATTTATCATTATATCTCTAATACATTACATTTACAGCATTTGGCAGACCCCCTTATCCAGAGCTGAGCAATTAGGGGTTAAGGGTTTTGCTCAGGGACCCAACAGTGGTGGCTTGGTGGAGCTGTGAATTGAACCCACAATCTTTGTGTTGGTAGTCCCTTATCCAGAGCCTCCTAACCATTAGCCACCACTTTTCTTAATATTTTGGAAGTGATAGCTCAGTGGTTAGGCTAATGGAATTTTGTGGGTTTTATTCCCAGACGCACCAAATTACCACTGCTGGACCCCTGGGCAAGGCCCTTAAACCCTGACTGCTCAGTTGTATAAAATGAGATAAATGTAAGTCACTCTGGATAAGGGAAGAAATGTAAACGTCTTTTAACTTTTTTCTTAACACACAACTAAATAGCTGCTTGCACGACTGTCTTTGAAATAGAATGGAAGTTGACTGTAGACGGTGTACGTGTTGTATATGTTTTACCCATAACATGTTTCTGTACTCCAAAAATGTGCCGTCTGGTTATCCTAGTTTGTCAAATCAAGGCCAGGTCAGAAGACTGCATTCTGACGTTCACGTGCAAATGACTGTACAACATTCTTCTCATCTTACTTTAACAATGCAAAACGCTTCTACAACTTGTTTCTAAATAAAAAAATTTTGAAGACTTTGTAAACGAAAGACAGAACAACAAAATAGGTAAAACACAGTGTAACACATAAAAGGTCCACAGGTGTGTCTTCTGTCCCAAAGTAAGGTTTGTACATAGTGACAGGATTAACCTGTGTGCTTAACATTCTCCAAAGGGTGTGTGATGTCACACACGAATGCTATATGCAGAATATAAATTTACTGGGTTGTGCACTGGCTGTAAGCCACTTTTTTTAATAAAGGATTTCTTAAATAGTTCTTTTAATTAATTTCTGCCACCACATAATTTCATACATTTTAGTTTATACGAGTAACATATTCTATTTTATTGTTTGATATAAAATGTGATATTTTAGAAAACGGGTATATAAATGTGTTTATAATTACATCTGATGTTTCTGGGGCATGTAGGTAGGGGAATGTTTGGGCAGGTATGATGTGGAGAAGCACAGTGCAATAGAGAGGGAGGATTATGACACAGCCAGACAGAAGAAAGAGCAGATGGAGGCCTACAGACTTAAAGTCTACCAGCAACTGGAGCTACATGACTTGCTTGATATGAGTCAGGTAACGCATATTACAAAGTAACCCATCCAAACACACATCTGTGGACTAATCTAACACACAATCCTCCAGATTTTTAAAAATTCCTTTTTTTTTTTTATTAATCACCTATAGAAATGGTTTGGGCAATATGGTATAATATCGCTATCACAATACACATTGTTATAATAGAAACACTTTAGATTAGATTAGATTAGATTAACTTTATTGTCATTGTGCAAGGTACATGTACAGAGCCAGTGAAATGCAGTAAACAACTCTAATAGCAGATTAGATAATAATAATAATAATAATATGTAATAACAAACATTGCCTTTTTGAAAACGTATTTTCATTTGTCTTTCTCATTCTTTTTCAGTCTTTATTGTAAGTGATTATTATTATTTAAAGCTGTTTTTTAAAGCTTTTTAAAGCTTTATTCGACACTCCTGATTAGAGTCTTAAGTTCAGTGCTTTGTAATAGTCAGCAGTGATCTCTTTTTTTATTATTACCTATGTTACTAAAAGGAAAAAAATATATAAATAACTGCAGATAAAAACTGTGAATTGTTTGCAGACATTTGTTAAAATTAGCAAACATACAGTTTGTGCTAAAATGTCTGTCAAATTGTGTTGTGTTGATTTAATACACCTTTTTTTAAAAATAGTAATTAACTAGTGCATAAAAGTATAATATCATCCAGATTTAAAACTGACTCAGTGTTATGTGATTTAATATAATCTTTTTATGCATTAAAGAAGCCATAACCTTGCTCCTCTATGTGTACTGCCTGACAAAAAAAGTATTTACCACCAAACAGTGACTAATGTGTTTGATTTGGCAACAAATAATTTCACGGTAACTGATGCAATCAGGGTTTTTTTCCATAGACATTTGCAAATGAAAAAAACGGCAAATTAAATAAACAAATAGTTTATTTTCCTTGGTTTGATATTTATTTTAAATTATATTTTTTTTATCTTGCAAGACACCTAATCTTCTCTAAATAAATCTTTATCTCTAAATCTCTAAACCACTGTTAAAAATGAAAAAAAAGAAGGGAAACCAGTGTCTTGTGTGGATGCTAAATGTTGCAAAATGTTTTTTGTTCTGCTGGTTAAAAGTCTTTTCACATCTCAGTAGCACTTATGGAGTTAAGTGGTCCAAATGTATTTATATATTCTGTGGACCAAAAAAAAACTTCATCCAATCATAACATTCGGTACAAAATTGGCCATGTATTTTAGGTAATAATTTAGATCTTTCAAGTTAAAGCTTATTGCCTGTAGGCAAGTAATGAGCAAACCCCCAGTGAAAACCCATCAATGGGCATGAAACCCCGTGTGTTCAGGCCAAATCCCTGTCCTGCAGAGTTCAGCTCTATTCCTAATCAAGCACACCTAAACCAGCTGACCAGTGTCTTTAGAAAGCTAAAAGGCTACAGGCAGGTGTGTTTCAACGCAGATTACTCAAGGAAACTTTAAAATAAACATCAGAAATCACCAGCTTTAAGCGCTAGACCCATTTTTGTGTTTGGGACTGGATCCGTGCTTTTTCATTTGAACGTCCTGGTGTGGCCGCTGGTTCTGATATGCCGGAATCTTTCTATGAGCTTTGGGCCAGTATGACAAAACCCTTTTAAAGGTAAGTTCACCCATGAGAACAATATGATTAAATAAAACTTTTGAATGGTGTTTTTGTGGTATAACAAAAAAAACTGTAAAATTAGATGATGTGTTCACTGTTAGTTCTCTAGTAATAACGTTTTTTTTAAAAATTTTTATGATGTACATTTATGACCCAACACTATAATATTACATTGCATTTGGAAGGATAAGGTGATATTTGATCATTTAATTTGATAAGTTAATGTTTTTATGTTTAGGAATGTTTTACTTGCTGATCTAATGGGTGGAAAATAGAAACCCCAGAAGCCAATGGAATGAAATCCTTGCTACAGAAGAAAAAAAGGTAATTGCATAAGATAAGATTGACTACACACTATTATTAAACAGTGAAACATCAATACACCTAAACGTTATAAAGATTACTCTAAAACTTTGTGAAATGACGGCTTTTATTACCAGAAAAATAACATACACCGACATTTTCGAACTTTTTCTGACCCTCAATAAAAATGATTAGGTTATAATTATGATATAGCGTTGATGAAGAGGGAAGAACATAATGGAATCAACTGGTTTTGGTGTACTGGTTTATTGGTGTCTACAGGAGTACATCTGAAGTGGATTAAAAAATGTTAATTACTGAAATGACACAGACTTTAGAAAATGGTGTGCTTATTGTGATTTATTTCCTCAACTAATGGGATGATGACAGCCAGAGGTTTTAGAAAGAATTAAGGAGTTGGTGTTAGCATCCGAAGAACTGCTAGAGGTTACACAGGCTATCAGAGGATTAACAGACCTCTCTTTGCCTGGTAGAGGGTTATTACTGTATGTCACGGATGAAGAATAAGCAGCAATCAATATCTGAGTAGTATTTTCTGTATTTAACTGTAATACACATTCCTCATTTTACTCTGGATTTGAGATTCCACAAATATTATAAAAAGACTAACAAGTAATGTTCTTCATTTTCAACTTCTAGGGATCATGAATAATTCTGTTTTTCCAGTATGCTGTCATATTCTCATTGCATGCAAAGTGTGCATGGACCAGTGGCATGAAAATGGCAACATCTGCATGAAATGTGGAGCGGATAACTCCAGGGAATTGATGGTGCATTGTCTGCTTCTGCTAATTTTATTAAGGATTAAAAACAGAAAGGAAATAGAAACCGTATACCGCTGTAACACACTGTTTCACACATTGGGCTCTTAATAATGACACTCTTTATTAGTGACTGGTGTTTGTTACAAGCAGTCACAAGTTTCCTTACAAGGTAAGAGTAAATATACTGTTAAAAGCACTTTTCCTTGACATGCTTTAATTTAAAGTGACAGGAACCAAATAACACTGTTTCAGTGTCAGCTACACATTTTGAGTTGTTGAGATTAAAATGCAGAGCTAAATGCAGCACATTATTTCATTAATCATGTCCTATCATGACTGTTGTATACCTGAAATAGGAGCTGTGTTTTAATGCAGTTGATGTGCAAAAGACTTGCTGTTTTATTTTTTTGTACTTTGTAAAATTGTTATTTACAGGCATCTGTAATAAATGTGAGTTTTATGATAAATGCCCTGTTTCTGTTATTCTTTACAATTATGTCTTGTGACATTTATGAGGTGTAATATAGCTTCTTTAAATGGCCCGAGGTCCTAATTTACAGTCTGATCAAATCACAGTCTTATGTCAAGGTAATGCTTAGCAGAATCTTTCTCTACCTGGGCCCTGTCTTCCTCACAAATCTGTTCCAAATATTACATGTCTGTGACCACAGGAAACCGGTGGAAAAAGTCATTTAGAAATCTTTGCTGGACACCCTCCAAGGTGTTTGGTATCACTTTTCCTACAAAAGCACTACTGTAATTGATATATAAATTAGAAATTTCTAAAAATTATCAAAGAAAAGCCACCTCGATCATAAAATAGCTGTTAAAGGGCCTACATTGACAAATCTATAATTTGCTCGACAATGACGCAATTATACAAAATAAGAATTTGTGAGTCATTCTGTTTATATTGTTACAACCAAACATTCATGCAGTTTAAGAAATAAGTGTAATCCAATTTTCGTTCCATGATCGCATGCAGCAGTTTGTTCAAACCCAATTAAGGAAACATGGCAGATAAGATTAGATGCACAAAATTTAGTTGTGTTGTCCTCCATATTGATTTCATCTCAGTCTGAAGAATAGTTGCCTTTTTTTTTTCAACTTTCAGGTTCTGTGCATAAGAGTATCATAATTATTATTATATTTATTTATTATTATAATTAGTATTGTGCAGAGAAATAATAGACATCAGGTAAGTTTTTGATGTGGTAAGAAAAACTGTATGATGTTCGGAAATATGGTTGTCTGTTTATATTGCATCTATTGCAATATAGCAGCCCTTGCGTATGCAGGCACATATAGAACTCTTTTTCATGGCCAATGTGGATTTGATCCCACAGTCACGGTTTCTCTGAAACAAAATCTTATCCTCAAAAAAAGCTGACAGTTCAAAATGCGCTGAATTAGTCTATAATAGTGTTTCTCAATTCTGGTCAGACCACATGACCTGGTGTCACATTTAACACCTATTTCAATCTGTTTATAGCGTTCAAGGTAACATGATACTGTACTTTAAATGAGTAGGGGGCCCAAAGCAATAAAATTGTCAGAGAGTCAAAAATTGTTACAGTCTATGATTGAAAAGTGCGGTGTTGTGATAACTCGGGTCAGAAATTGAGGATTAATAATTTAAATCGGACGCAATAAGAATAAATGTGAATAGGACTAGACACTTGTAAACCTTCTGATAGATTGTTAAGTTGTTTTGAATAGGCATGGTGTTATAAACCACTATTTCACTGCTGAAGCCATCTTCTGTCATAAGCGTCATTTCAGACATCACCAGTTTCTGTCCCGTGTATTCAGCACTGTAAAGGACTGGATTCAAATTGTTTTTACAATTTACTTTTAAAAGCTAAGGTTAAAAAACAAAATATAGAAAAATGTATCAAGTCCTTCTTTTTAAAACCAGTCTTAAATTTTCG
Source organism: Bagarius yarrelli (assembly GCA_005784505.1). NCBI lineage: Eukaryota > Metazoa > Chordata > Actinopteri > Siluriformes > Sisoridae > Bagarius > Bagarius yarrelli. The sequence goes on along the minus strand of VCAZ01000070.1, from coordinate 691,432 downwards.
TTTTCTTTTTTTTTTTTTCATTAAATTTTTTTTTTCCATTTGGTTTATTTTTCCATATTATATATTTATTGTTAGTTGTTTCCTGTTTTTATTTGAGAATGGATATAGACGAAAGATACCCTGATTTGTCTGATGCATTAACACTTCTTATATTTAAAAAAATTGTTTTGAAAGAAATATCCTGTGGTTGTGAAAAAGCGTACCAAAGCGGTACCATGCCATTTATGGGCTGTAATCAAAACAAAAAAGAGTCCAAGAAAATATAATATTTCATAGTTATATAAGATTTCAGTCAGGCAGTATATAACATTATTAGTATATATTCCAGTAAATATATTACTAGCGTGCTTTATTTATACTATCGTTTGACATTAATAGTAGATTTACTCTTATCATTACAGATCCAGAGAATGACAGAAAATGTGTCTGGTAGAAGTGTTTTCTCTCCAAGTGTACCTTCATGCCAAAATTCCATGCCTCTCTCTGAAACAACAAAGAAGAAGAACCAGGAACAGTCCTTGGTGGAGAAAAAGCCAATTACATCTAAAGCAATGAGCCCTAAACAGACAACAGCAACAACATCGTACACATCAACTGGCTTCTCAAAGATTAATGTGAGTGTTCGGATAAGTACACATTGACTATTTCAAATGTATATATTGACTTCTTAATTTGACACAGTCTGAATGGCTTAACATGCATTTCAGTGGTTTAGAAGACATCGATTTTATGCGTTTAATTATCATTGTAATTATTACCTTAGTAATACTTTTTTTTTTCACCGCATTCCAGTTAATAGTTTAGTTCCAATCCTAATCTAATACGAGTATTTTCTCTAAATATAAATTGTTCCTGGAGAACATATAGAGATCAAATATAGAAAATATGTCAAATTGTTAGTTCTGAGATGGCATTGATGTCTTGGCATTGTTTGTGTTTTGTTCTCTATGTTTCCCTCAGTCTCACATGCCATGACTGTCTAAATTATGTAGCGTGTCCACATCCACCAAGTCACTGTGTATTGTAATGTAATTAAAATCACATTCATATAAACTGTGAATCGCCTTTAAAACTGGCACCGCAAAATAATGCCTGATTTTAATAAAAATATAGATTCACAGCTGCTTAATGACTTTTACAGTTCAATTGGATAACCGTGTGTGTTTTAGGTCAACTCTTTGCCATACGATGAGTGGCCTTTACCAGCCTTGAGGAAGAATCCTAAGAATCAGCCGCAACCTCAAGCTGAACAAATGCCTACTCCTGTGGACCAAGGTACCCCACAGAGTCCTGGAGTCACAGAGGAACCAGAACCATTGTCCGAGAAAGCGCAGAGAGAAGCTGTTTTGCCTATAGAGGTCTATGGAGAAAGTCTGGTGAGCAAAGACGTAAAATCTATAAAACCTCTTTTTGATTACTTTAAATTCAGTGAAAATATAAACAAACAAATGTAACCTTCCTAAAAATTACTATTTATTATTATTTTGCAAGTTTTTTTTGAGACTGGTTTTTCTGTTTCTGTTTCATCTCTTTGCCAAAAGGCATGTCTGCTGGCCCTTAGCTCATCCAAAGCTGAACTATTTTGTTAAAGCTGTGTGGATTCTTTTTTTCCCCCAGGTGGCTGGTGCATACTCAAAGACCTGGTCCTATAGGGAAGATTCTTTACTGGCAGTCTATAAGAAACTAGCAGAGGTTTCACCAGAATCCTCTAAAGCTGAACTGACAAACATGATGAGAGCCGCAGTGTTTCTCTGCAACAAAGCACTTGCTGATAAAGTGTCATCCGTGAGTCTGCACATCACTGTGTTTATTGCCTTTATTTCTTTCACTGCTCTTTTGTGATTAGCAGTATTTTTTGTTTTAAGTATTAAGTAAAATATTCAATGCCGAGAACCTGACCTAATGAAATTTTAGTTCATTAGTTTAGGTATATTCTTTAACACTATATATTCAGGAACAATGTTTAAAATATTATATTAAATAATATATACTTTCCATAAGATCTCAAAAAAGAAATATTGTAAAAAAGTAATGACAATACAACATGATCAATCTTTGTTTAAGTATTAAAAAACAACCCTAGTTACATATTTACATATATTACCCTGTAATGTTGAATTTGCTATAAATACTATTGTTATTCATTACCTTTGTGCCACTTGGAGGAGATATGTTAGGCTGTGTAAGGTACGCAGCATTATTTAATTCGAAAGAATATAATTAACTGACTTTTGTTAGTGGCTTATTAAAGCCCAAGTGAAGAAGACCTTTCATGTAAGACATCATGGTAAAGGGCTTGTTTCCAGTCCAGCTTTAGTCCTTAGAGAGGAAGTTTATTACCCAGTTGGCCAACCTCTGTTTACACATTGGAGTTTTGCATCTGTCCTCATTTTCTTGTTGGCCTAATTGCTAGCAAAAGTCTTTAGAGAAACCTTTTATTTTTGGCCTCCTACATGAGCTCATTATAAGAAATCCTAAGGGACTTTGGCATGATGCGGTAAACCTATACATGGAACTATGGAAAGAATGATTAACATTAAAGTCTAAAAGGTTGCGATAAGTTTATGAGTCTTCAGGGAGACACCATTCATGATGCTCACCTCACAATAACTATGCACATTTAGCATAGATATGGATCTCAAAATTTACTTTTTACATGTGAATATATATAATAGTTAATCATTACTTTAATTTTGCAATAGAAAATACCACTTGGTGAGAAGCAATGTCATAGAAACGTTGTGCAAAATAAGACAAACTTACCCTAGTGTTAGATAATCTGCTGCCTGGAAAATACGTTTAAATTAGTGTCCACTGAATAATAAAAAAAATATAATTTTTTTTTAATAATCTACTATTTTGAACAGACAGCAGTAATGTCACAAAAATACTACTGCAAATGCATGTCACTTATTGCCATCATACATGTGATTGAGGTTGGCGCTTTATTTCATCCAGAATTATTTTCCTAATATTATCAAATTTTTTCGGTAAAGAAATTCATAACATCTTGCTACTAAATTGCGATAGTGTTCTTTTCAGATATCTGATTTTTTGTTAGTCTAACCACTGTACTAAATAAGAACCTGGGGTTGTTTTGCTGGTTTACTGCCCTAGCACTCTTTATATGCAATTCTAAAAACTTCTTTTTAGGGTTTTAGGTTTGTTTGTTTTTTCGTTTCTCTCTACTTTCGCTCGAAATATGTATCAATACTAAAGGTTAGGATATCGATACACTCTTGGGAAAAAATTGCGATAGTTAGCTGTATCAATATTTTTTTAACAACCCTAGCTATAATCATAGAATATATAGGTATATACAGTCAAGCCCGAAATTATTCATACCCCTGGCAAATTCTGACTTAAAGTTACTTTTATTCAACCAGCAAGTTTTTTTTGACCGGATGACACAGGCTTCTTCCAAAAAGATAATTAGACGATGTACAAGAGGCATCATTGTGGAAAAAAATATTTCTTAGCTTTTATTTACATTAGAACAAAAAGTGGCATGTCCAAAATTATTCATACCCTTCTAAATAATCAATAGAGAAGCCTTTATTGGCTATTACAGCAATCAAACGCTTCCTATAATTACTGACCAGCTTTATGTCTCCACTGCTATTTTTGCCCATTCATCTTCAGCGATGAGCTCCAACTCTTTCAGGTTGGAGGGTCTCCTTGCCATCACCCTGATCTTTAGCTCCCTCCACACATTCTCAATTGGATTTAAGTCAGGACTCTGGCTGGGCCACTGCAAAACGTTAATGTTTTTGTCTGCTAACCCTTTTTTCACCACTTTTGCTGTGTGTTTTGGGTTGTTGTCATGCTGAAATTTCCACTGGTGCCCAAGGCCAAGTTTCTCTGCAGACTGCCTGATGTTGTTGTTGAGAATTTTGATGTCTTCTTCATGGTGCCGTGCACTGTGATTAGGTTCCCTGGTCCACCGGCTGAAAAACACCCCCAAAACATTAGGTTCCAACCACCATGTTTGACAGTGGGGATGGTGTTCTTAGGGTTGAAGGCTTCTCCTTTTTTACGCCAAATGAAAGCTACATCATTGTGGCAAAACAATTCAATTTTTGTCTCATCTGACCATAAAACAGAAGACCAGAAGTCTTCTTCTTTGTCCAGATGAGCATTTGCAAAGGCCTTGTGTGCCTCATCTTGAGAAGTGGTGTCCTCCATGGTCTGCGTCCGTTGGACTGTCCGTTGGACTGTCTGCCTTGAGATGTTGCCACCAGCAGAGCCCAGATTCATCAGGATAGCCATGGTGGTGATCCTTGAATTCTTTTTTACCTCTCTCACTATCCTCCTGGCCAGCACAGGTGTCACTTTTGGCTTCCAACCACGTCCTCTGAGATTTTTCACAGTGCGGATCTTGTATTTTTTAATAATACTTTGCACTGTAGCCACTGGAACTGGAACCTTTGTCTTAGTCATGACTGTCCACAAACCAACAGCAGAGAGCTTCTGTTTTTCACCTGTTGAGTTGAGTTGTAAAAACAGTTGTTCCCAATGCATCAGGGTAATTATGATGCTTTAGAACAGCTTGGACTATTTAGAATGGTATAGAACTTTGGATTTTCCCATAGACTGCGACAGTTTGCAAAGGGTATGAATAATTTTGGACATGCCACTTTTTGTTCAAATGTAAATAAAAGCTGAGCAATATTTTTTTCCACAATGATGCCTCTTGCACATCATCTTATTATCTTTTGGGAGAAGCCTGTGTCTTTCCGGTAAAAAAAAACTTGCTGGTTAAATAAAAGTAACTTTAAGTCAGAATTTGCCAGGGGTATGACTAATTTCGGGCTTGACTGTATATACACTGCTCAAAAAAATAAAGGGAACACTTAAACAACACAATGTAACTCCAAGTCAGTCACACTTCTGTGAAATCAAACTGCCCACTTAGGAAGCAACACTGATTGACAATCAATTTCACATGCTGTTGTGCAAATGGAATAGACAGCAGGTGGAAATGATAGGCAATTAGAAAGACACCCCCAATAAAGGAGTGGTTCTGCAGGTGGTGACCACAGACCACTTCTCAGTTCCTATGCTTTCTGGCTGATGTTTTGGTCACTTTTGGATGCTGGCGGTGCTTTCACTCTAGTGGTAGCATGAGACGGAGTCTACAACCCACACAAGTGGCTCAGGTAGTGCAGCTCATCCAGGATGGCACAATAATGCGAGCTGTGGCAAGAAGGTTTGCTGTGTCTGTCAGCGTAGGGTCCAGAGCATGGAGGCTCTACCAGGAGACAGGCCAGTACATCAGGAGACGTGGAGGAGGCCGTAAGAGGGCAACAACCTAGCAGCAGGACCGCTACCTCTGCCTTTGTGCAAGTAGGAACAGGAGGAGCACTGCCAGAACCCTGCAAAATGACCTCCAGCAGGCCACAAATGTGCATGTGTCTGCTCAAACGGTCAGAAACAGACTCCATGAGGGTGGTATGAGGGCGTGATGTCCACAGGTGGGGGTTGTGCTTACAGCCCAACACCGTGCAGGACATTTGGCATTTGCCAGAGAACACCAAGATTGGCAAATTCACTGGCACATGTGAGTCTGGAGACGCTGTGGAGAACGTCCTGCTGCCTGCAACATCCTCCAGCATGACCGGCAGTGGGTCAGTAATGGTGTGGGGTGGCATTTTTTTGGAAGGCCGCACAGCCCTCCATGTGCTCGCCAGAGGTAGCCTGACTGCCATTAGGTACTGAGATGAGATCCTCAGACCCCTTGTGAGACCATATGCCGGTGCGGTTGCCCCTGGGTTCCTCCTAATGCAAGACAATGCTAGACCTCATGTGGCTGGGGTGTGTCAGCAGTTCCTGCAAGACGAAGGCATTGATGCTATGGACTGGCCCGCCCGTTTCCCAGACCTGAATCCAATTGAGCACATCTGGGACATCATGTCTCGCTCCATCCACCAATGCCACGTTGCACCACAGACTGGTGGATGCTTAAGGCCAGGTCTGGGAGGAGATCCCTCAGGAGACCATCTGCCACCTCATCAGGAGCATGCCCAGGCATTGTAGGGAGGTCATACAGGAACGTGGAGGCCACACACACACTACTGAGCCTCATTTTGACTTGTTTTAAGGACATTACATCAAAGTTGGATCAGCCTGTAGTGTGTTTTTCCACTTCAATTTTGAGTGTGACTCCAAATCCAGACCTCCATCGGTTAATAAAATTGGATTTTCATTGATAATTTTTGTGTGATTTTGTTGTCAGCACATTCAACTATGTAAAGAACAAAGTATTTAATAAGAATATTTCACTGATTCAGATCTAGGATGTGTTATTTTAGTGTTCCCTTTATTTTTTTGAGCAGTGTATATCAGAAATGTGCATATTTAGATTTACTAATAACAAACACAGTTGATTTCTCCAACAAGTAAAAATATATACAAAAATACAGGCAATACTACTTGTGTAGAAGGTTATTGTAGTATTTCTAACCAACCCCAAGACTTTCCCTCAGATTTCAGGCAGGTTTTGTGTGTTTGCAGTCTCTTTATTTAGCTGTCACGTGCCTGATTAAGCTTCTATGGTGGTATTCCGGTATGTGATTCTTTACCGCTTCAGCTCTTTTCAGGGGGTTCATTCATTAACTTCTAAAAATGTCAACTCTCAGCAGACAAACAATGCAGGCCTAGTGTTGAAGAAATTCCCCAAAGCCCTCTGCCTTAGGCCATTTACTAAAACAAACAGCACAGACTTTTAACAATCAGCTGTTGTAGCTGCTGTTAATGACATCTCTCTCTACTGTAGTAGTGACTCTCTCTACTCTAAAATAGTAGTAGCTTTCTTTTTTTTAAAGCAGTAAAATAATTTGTAGTGACCGCTCTGACTGACAGTTCTCAAAAATATCTACTTCACCAAAAAGGAATCTAAAATCCTATATTTTATTTGGAACGAGCATTGGGGAAGTCCTTGCTAGAGCACACTAATTGAAAGCTTTTTATATTGTGCGCATTAATTTGCCATTTTTAGTAGTTTACTGTCGTTTGCTGATTTACTGTAGTTTGCTGTTAAACTAGCTTGGTGATAAATTAAGGGTAGTATCTTAGTAGGGTAGTATCTTAGTATCTGCAGTATCTTAATTCTTGCAGGGTTTGAAACTTAATAATGACTAAAATGACCACTTAAATTTTTTTATCACTAACATTTGGTCATTCAGCTTGCTACATAGCTCAGCATGCTGGTTTTATGATTAAATGTCTGTCCAAAAATTTGGATACCTAATGTAACTGTGGCAAAACTGTGGAATCCATATTAGCTTAATCGTAACTCACAAACTAAATCACTTGCATTTTTTTCCCACTATGACATACTGAGAAGTTGCTTTAAATATGATAAGTGTGATGTGCATTTAGCACTGTGCCTCCAAATAAGGACTTCAACCACAAATACGGTTTTGAGTACTAACTTGACCAATTATTGATCAACAAATAGGATTTATATATAATTTTCTTTGTGACCAACAGACATATATTATTTAAAGAAAAAGCAGCAGTACCTATTTTTCACAATATACAAATAACTTCTGTATTATAGAACTTTTGTACATGCAAATAGAGAACCTAAAGTTTTTTAATTACAAATAATATATATATATATATATATATGTGTGTGTGTGTGTGTGTTATGGGTTTGTAATAAACAGTGTTAGTAGTATTTTATAATGTATGTAAGAAAGGTGAGAAAAATACTGCTTACACATCCTTATGTCTTTTGACAGTTTATGACGGCAGGTTTGCTTTATTTCCTATGCAGGTATTCCAGGCATCACTGAAGCTGTTGAGGATGATTCTGAAAGACTTTGTGTCCTCTCACCAGCTGGGAAAATCTGACATTAGTTACTGTGTAGAGCACATCTGGCCGAGTCTTCTCTCTCGGACTGGCGAGTCCACCTTGAGGCTTCGCACATTGGCCATTGCCTTTATTCAGGTAAACTTTACAGATAACACATATAGCAAAGCTAAGCAAAAAATTAGACACATTTTGTCTTTCTGGTTTATTAACTTCATTCCTAAAAGCAATATTTAACTGAATTATGTTCCTTATTATTATTATTATTATTATTATTTTAATATTCTATGGTAATGTACTTCTGGTTTAGATATTTACACTGATATAGACTCCTTTTTTTCTGAGTTAATTATGGGCTGTCAGGGCAGTTGATATTTTAAACAACTTAATCCATATTAAAGCTACTTGCAAATAGATGCAAAAATAAAATATATTTGCCTTAAACTAATGCTTTTATCTACAAGTATAAACACCCAGATTTTTACTAGTCCATAGTCACATGATAAAAAGGTTCAGGGAAAAGTCTACAGGAGTAGATTTTGAACCTTGGTGGGTGATAGCGCAGTGGGTAAGATGTTGAGCAGGACCCTTAACCCTCATTTGCTCAGCTGTGTAAATTAGATAAATGTTAGTTGCCATAAATGTAGAATTTCTTGCTTTGTTATATATTTTTTTCAAACAATACACACGAAGACTCAGTGCTGTTGTTTGGGCTTGTGTGGATTGATGGCTGGGTGGGTTGTGTAACATCAGTAACCTGTTGCATTTTGTAATAGATGTATTACAAATATATGTATTATAGGTTACTATAGTGTGTATATGCTTATTTTGCATCTCTTTTTAAGAAACTTTAGTTAGATAATTATCATGGTTCTCTAGCTTACCCTCCACTTCCCTCTCTCTTTCCTGCGATGATTTTGGCTGGGAGAGTATGTTGGGTAGACTGACACACATCCTGTCTGAGAGTAGGAGCAGCTCTTAGATCATACTGAACACTGACTTGCCACAGAAATGTACTAATTAACCCAGCCAATGCAAATCTAGTGTATAAAGAAAGCCTTTTGTCTGATTTGTGCTGACACTGTCCTGGTTAACAATCTCTAAGTTTGCATAAATTTACATAGATTTAAATAATAAGCATAAACCACATGCAACCAGAACAGGAAATGTGCATTTTGTATTGTAAGGCTTATCTTCTTATAATTTTCAAGTACACATTCAAATTCATATCAATAATTATAAAGTCTTAAATTAATAAGATTTTAAAAATATGGGTGTGTGTGTGTATATTACTTTCTCTATGTAGGAAATGGCTGTATTTAAGGATGTTCGTGCTCTACAGTTCATCCCCTCTGAGCTGGTAAAGCCTATAAAGAGCAGCATGCCTACACGTCTGGCTCTTAGCAGACTCGAACTGCTGGAAAAGCTTCTGGAAGAGCTTGGCACAACTGACTCTGGCTTTACTGTTAACAACGTCATGCTGGTAGGACCTCACATGCTTTTTTTTTTTAACCAACTGAAGATGATCTCATTCTCACCCAGACCATGCTCTAAATCATTCTCCAATGCTGTCCGTAATTCCCATGTCACTTCTTAGCACACTTTTTCCATCTCTCTCTTCTACCTTTTTTCATCTAATCGTACTCTGTAACATAACCCAACATTTTAACCATCAAAACTATCATTCAAACTAATTTTCTAACATTCATTTTTTAATTTAAGTAAAAATTATTTTGCTGACAAACTTCTACTAACACTAACTTTTAGCAAACAACACTTGGAACCTGTAGTTAACATTTTACTTAGTGAGGAAAAACACATTTTTGAAGCAAAATAATCAACTACGTGTGACACAAAGCATAAAACTTTAACACTATAAAGTGGATTATATTTCCACTGCATAATCCCAGTGTTTATTTTAAATACTTTTATTTATCTAAACCTACTGCAGTTTAGCAGCATTCGAAATGAGGTTTTAACTTATTAAACATTGGAAACGTATACATTTTTATGTGCATGTAAATGTTTTATAGTAACCATGAAACGAGTCTGTTCCTGTTATCTTGTACAGTCTAACAGCTGTGGATTGTAAAAAGCTGTAAAACCTTTTTGTTGGAAAAATTAAAGTGACAGTGTCAATGTTAGGAAACATTCCTATGCTTATGATGACACATTTTTCAAACCTGTTTATTTTAGGATTCAAGGTTCAAGGAGTTTTATTGTCATTTCAACCATATATAGCAGATGCAGTACACAGTGAGATGAAATAACGTTTCTCCAGGACCCCCTGGTGCTACACAAAACATAGAATTTACAAAACAACAAAGAGCCACTAAACATTTATAAAGTGCATGTCAGTGCAGACAGTGCATAAACAGACAGTGCAATAAACAATACAAACATAACAAGGACAGTGCAAAAAGACAGTAAAGGACGCAATAGCGCCAACCATACTGTAGATGAGGTAGAACGAAATGTGCAAATTACAACGGTACTGTGCAAATAGCATTGTAAAGTGAGTATGCTTACAAAGAAGGTTAGAGGTGGTGCGTATTGTGGTTGAGGTAGTTCAGTACAGTTGTTGATCAGCCTGATGGCTTGAGGAAATGTTCACATTCGGGTTGTGAGGTCCGAATGCTGCGGTATCTTTTCCCAGAGGGCAGGAGTGTGAAGAGTGAGTGTGAGGGGTGTGTGGGGGTCCTCACATGGTTAGCTTTGCGGATGAAGCTGTGGTGAGTTGTCCTTATAGAGGGCAAGAGACTCCGATGATTTCTCAGCGTTCTCACTTCTATGAGGTTTGCGATCCAAAGGGGCAGTTCCCGACATAGGCATGATCAGCTGCTCAGATGATTCGATGGTCCTCGTAGACATTGTCAGGATGGGAGGTGGAGGTGCTTTCTCAGTCCTTCGCAAAAGTAGGAGGCGCTGCTGGGCTTTTTTGGCTATTGAGCTGGTGTTGAGTGACCCGGTAAGGTTCTCCGTCAGTGACACCAAGAATTTACGTGTCCTTGACGACCGCACTAAGAGCCGTCGATGTTTCAGCGGGAGTGGTCGCTCTTTGTTTTCCTGAAGTCAACAACTATCTCCTTAGTCTTGTCAACGTTCAGAGACAGTTTTTATTTGGCTTTTAGCCACCAGCGGTTAGCTGTTTCCCTCCTCTCGTTTATGCTGACTCGTCGTTCTTGCTGATGAGACCCACCACGGTCGTGTCAACAAGTGACTAGGTGATTTTGAGCTGGCATTGCTGGCCAGTCATGAGTCCAGTAAAAAAAAACAGAGTAAACAGCAGTGGACTGGAGCCCTGCGGGGCCCCATTGCTCAGTGTGGTGGTGCTGGAGATGCTGCTTCCAATCCGGACTGACCGAGGTCTTCCCGTCAGAAAGTCCAGGATCCAGTTGCAGATGGAGGTGTTCAGGCCCAGCAGGCTCAGCTTCTTGATCAGATGCTGAGGGATGATTGTGTTAAATCTAAAGTCTATAAACAGCATTCATACGTATGTGTCTTTATTGTCCATGTGTGTGAGGGCCAGTTGGAGAGTTGTGGTAATAGCGTCATCCGTGGAACGGATAGGTGTGAGTGCGACGGGACAGTAGTGATTGAGGCTGGAGACTGCTGACTTGTTTGGTACATTTGAAACATTTATCATACGAGACTGTGTGTGAACTGTAGAACTGATAGTATTTTTTTGTGTCTAGCATCGGTAATACTCACCGCCCGTGTAAATCCAAATTTCACATTTATTAAGTGTAATTAAGGGCAGACTTTGCGTAAAGTCTTATTTCTATGAAACATTTTATTTTTAATGTTTTAATTTCCTGCACTTTTGCCCAATCAGAAGCTTTAATGCCTTAACTGAATTTTTGCCCAGAATGATGCAGCTGGATGCCACCTATGGTAGCAGAATTACTGTTCAGTCTGGTTTGGATGAGGAGATGTGTTACACCCATGCATTAAGTACAAAACTTACATACCCCTTGACTAGAGAGATGACCTCACTCTGTGGGCAACTTCCAATCCCTTTACGTCTTACTAGTTTCTGTAAATGGATGTTTCAGTCTTTCCAAATAGCTCATTAAATTCTGTGCATATAAAACCTCATTTAATGGAAAAGTTCCATCTTATTAATAGGAAACAGGTTAAATAGGTGTACACAAACATGATACATAAACACGTTCGGTTTAGATTTGTCATTAATTTTGCTTGTTGGCCTGAAACCTGTTAACTGCCCCTTTTTTAAATTGTATTAAGCGTTATAAAAACAGTTCTATTAATAATAACCACTTAAATTACTCAGCCTAAGCATCTTTAAGTATATTTTTTAACGTGTATTTTGTTTAGTTAAATTCTTGTTTCTTATTAGTCAGGATGTTTTCATTTATTTTTCTTTATCAGCAGTACTGCATACTGACAGTATGAGCAGCTGTAATTGTAAACATATGTTTTATAAAAAAAAAAAAAATTATAATTTTTATGCACAAAAACTTGTAGGGTCATTCAACAAATACAAAATATTTGATTATACTGATATAGTGAATCATAAAAAAAACCAATTTCCCACAGGATATTGTGTGTTTCACTGGTTCTTTAAAGTACTTTTAAAAGATGTTATTACATAAGTAATACATCATTTCTTGCATAATTTTTTAAACATACTCATGAAATGTTTGATACTTAAAAAATAATAAATAAATAAAAACAGGTTTATGGTGATTGGAGGCTTTCTGTTGAAATCTGGTGTAATTTCCCAAATTATTTTTATGGATGATAAGCATAGACGAAAGGTGATATTAAAGGTGCTTGTGTTTTCAGCATTCCCTTTTCATATCAATCAGTGAAATAATCCTTGCTAAGGAATGAGCTTGAAACAGAAGAGCTTTTGTATAACGGAGTGGGTGGTGCTGGTATCCCAGCACCACCCACTCCATTATACAAAAGCTCAAAATCAGGGCTACGAGCTCCCAGAGTAGAGCTCGTAGCCCTGATTTACGAGGCTAAGTCAGCCATTGCTGGCCTCTTACAAGTTAAAAAGCAGTTCTTTTTGTTTAAAAACAATTTTAAACAACACTGACCTCTTTCCTTTCTGATTCTTTTTTTACCCTAGCCCTCCTTCACCTCACTATATTCCACGATACAGTTTTTAAAAAAACTTTTATTATTTCTGTTTGTCTTCACATACTTAAGACGTTTGTTATCTATTTCTCAAGCACCTGTGTGCCTACAGAAAATGTTTAAAAGGTAAATTTCAGGTTCCGTTAAACGAATAGTTGTTAAATGTTTACACTTGACTGTAATTAGGACCTGAGGACTAAGTGACTAAAGAGACACTATATTCGAGTGGTGTTGCATTTTGTTCAGCTTTGTTTAGCTCTGTTCTATCGAAAAAATGTCTTTTATAGTGTGTGATAAATATTGGCATATTGAAAACCTAAACAAAAGGCGTTGGTAAAGCGGTAGCTTTGGGTTACCGAAATGGTTAGCACTTATAAATACATCCCTGCTGCCATTGGTTTCCTGGGAGATGAGCTGTTGCGTTGAGCTGAAACACGATTAGGTTTCCTGTAATTAAAAAGAGGGGAAGCGAGATACGGTGCTCATGAATAGCATCAGTGTATAGTGAAGTAGAAAGTTGAGTATGGAAACAGGAGACAGAATTAGACAGAATACTGAAGAGGAGTCATGCAGTTATGAAGTGTTTGCATGTCTTATCAAACATAGCTTTTTTTTAATATATTGTAATAGTCACACAAGGTAACAATCAAAGTTTTAATAAATTCAGCCTTAAATAATTGTATATTATGAGCAATATTGTACAGGAAATGCTTTTTAAATATTAAAAGTACTATTTGTATTTTAAAGAATACAACTGTATGCGGTGTGCAGGAAAATGATCAACAATCTGAATGTGTGTCTTGATTCCATGTGACACACTGTACATTTTATTCTATTAAATAGTATGAGACATCCATAAAATGTAAATTTTTGGTATTGATTACATTTCAGCCTTTTCTACATTAGATTAGATTAGATTATATTTAACTTTATTGTCATTGTGCAAGGTACATGTACAGAGCAAATGAAATGCAGTACATTACAGCCATAGTTTTATATGGTACACGGATTTGGTACTATCATATCTCTTAAATGTTGTGCATTAAAACATACATTTGAATGACAACTGAAACTATTATCAGAGTATTTTTTACAACAAAAAAAATCAACCATACTTTCAGAACAAGATTTAACATGTAACATTGTGGTATAGCATTGATCATAATTGTAATGTAATAAGTGGTGTTTTCTTAAACGGTATGAAAAGATATAGAATGAAAATTTGGAAATAAAAAATTTTAAATTAATATAAATATTTTTTTTTACTGACTTAGCCACTACTAGACCAAAAAAAGCTTTTGCACCACACTTTAAATGTGTACTATGATTATAATTAGATGTATTTTTGTGTGTTCAGTTTTTAGCAGGAGCGCTGGAGCATTGTGCAGCACCTGTGCGTGAGCTGGCTGCACGGATTGTTCAGATAATGTACCGCCTCCACGGCCATTCTATACTGAGCTATCTGCCTGTGGATAATCCCAGCACTCGCAAAAACGTCCTTTACAAACATCTCTTTGATTCTTTTTCCAAGATGGACGCCAGCCTTACACAATCACAGGTAAAAGTCAGTCAGCCGTGACTGCTGTCTTTCATCACTAGTGTCAGTTGTTTAGTAATAAAAGGTTAGTTTTGCTCCTAAGGTATGAATCAGTGTGTAAGAATTCCAAAGAGGTTCTGTAATGGACAAACACTCACACTGTTTGTCTAGAATGCTTAATTGGGTGTGATGATGTCCATGTGAAGATAGAACCAGTCCGAACATGAATATATCATGTCTTACTTCTTTCTGTTTCTCTTTTAAGGTAAAAAAAGGTAAAGTGCAAAAAGAAGAAGAAAAAGAAGACCGCCAAATCAAGAATCTGCAGGAGCAGCTGGCCATTCTGCAGGAGATAAGTGTAGGTCCATTAGCCATGCGTGCATTTAATGTCTTAGGGGACTTATGTCTTATTTCATCTCATTTCATATTAATCCATCTGAGCAGTTGAGGGTTAAGGCTCTTGCTCTGGCCCAGAACTAATCATTTTGGTGCTGGGAATTAAACCTATGATATTTTTATCAAAAATCCAACATTTTATCCACTGATCCACCACATTAACATTCTACATCATCGATATTATTTAGGCCATGCTATTAATGATTTATTTTTTTACTTAAAATTAATTGTTTTTATGGAAAAGCATTGCCAGCTTACAGCTTTAAGATCCTCTTTAGCACAGGAGGTTCTTAAAGATTTGAGTTACTTTAAGATTTTAAAAGAAACTTATTATTTTGTTCAAAGGAGACGGGTAAGGAGAAGAACAAATCGCCAGAAGGAAAACCAAAAAAGCCACAGAAAGCAGGTTTGTAATTTATGATCTGGATAGTTTATCATTCCTGTTTTGAACTCTATGAACAGATTTAAGAGTGTCTTAATCATTTTGTCATTTTTGCATAGGTGTTAAAAAGGGAACACATTCTATGCCTACTGATGAAAAAGAGGGCCAGTCTATACCAAACTACCTGGACAAGTAAGTTCCTGTTAGACTGGATTTTTCTTGTTTTTTATTTGAGTGTTTTCATGTTTACTATAATATGATTATAATCATAGAAGTAATATGCACCAAACCACTATCAGCTACTTCCCTCTCTCTCTCTCTCTCTCTCTCTCTCTCTCTTTCTCTCTTCCTCTCTATCTCTAGTTCTGTTTCCAGTGAACTCTTTACATTACAAATGTAAATTATCTGTTGTCTTAGTCTAAGATAGTTAGATTTATAGTGAGTGTTTTGATAAATGAAATATGAATAGATTTAGGCATTCTAATAGTAGTTTGTTTTGCAGACTTTGTATATTTTGTGGGGAGAAAGATAAGACTTTTACAGAAGATGGTTTGGACCTGCACTACTGGAAACACTGTCCAATGCTGTATAGATGCCTGCAATGCAAACAGGTATATCAGAGAAACCCAACCCTCTCACATTCACTCAGAGGGATATAACTCTTGAGTTATTACTCTTGAGATGTAATACTTAATTAAGGGGTTTTTCATTCTGTATATTCCACTGTGTACTTTTATTGTTGTGCTTTAAATTGCGGAAGTAAAGCAGGAAAGTAATGTAGAGCAGAACAATACGAAATGTAGCTGATTGACCTGCTGATTTTTGATACAGTCAGGTTAAATTGCAGAACCGGTTCCGTGTCTTCCTGTCAAAATGTGGTGATGAAGGGTTTTGTTTTACACATTTCCTCCATAAACTAAAAGACGGCAACTGCTTACACAGTATGTGCACTGTAACTGTAACAATGCTGATACTTGTCCTAGATTGTTTTGGCTAACTAAATACTACAGCTTGCTTGGTTAAATTGTAGAGATGAGGCCTTCAACAGCTTTAGAGACAGGAGGCCAAAAGAGAGAGAAGTTGTATTTTTACTGTTAGGGTTTTTAGGATAAATGCACATTCGTATCTTTCTTATCTTTCTTTTATGTGTAATCTGAACCCTTTCAAGTGAGAACACAGTCTCTTAGGATTCTCCATAAAACCGTTAAGGCTTCCAAAGAGACCCTCAAAGACGTTGTAGTGTGCAGAGACCTCGCGTTCTAAAGTGACTGCTACATTTAATAGCACTTGGTAGGCCTGTCATTGTCGTTAATTATGTGACTTTCTTCATGAGTGTGACTTAAACACAAATGGTAAATAATTTTCCACATCATGTCTTACTTCTTTCTGAGAAAGAGAAAGAAGGAAGACATGATATATTCATGTTCGGATTGGTTCTATCTTCACATACATAAACTAACATAAACTAAAATATAATGAACTAAAATAGTGTCGAATGAATGACTGGTTGTATAAAGTTGCACTCCGAGAGTCTCCTGTTAGTCACTCTCCTGACTATGTCATGACAGAGGGCATAATTTGTGCTGTTGGTTAAGTGAATTAAAGGTATTATTTTGTTCCGTCAATTGGAGTGACACTGCAAAAAGTTGTACATGTGACAGAGTTATGCTAAGACACGTGTGACATTAGACAGAAACTCTATCATGTCATAGGTTAGAACATTCTAAAACCTGTCCTGGCTGATTGCTTTCAATTTAAGCTATTTTTAGAGTATTTTTGAGTTCTAAAACATACAGGACATTTTTATTAAACAATGACCGCTTATATGTCAAGAGATCAAGAGAATTTGGACTTCTCAGTTCATGACAACTTTGTGTATCATGAAAATAAATAGACAATGGAGACACACAACCTTTAGCTCTGGGGTTTATGCTGTTTAGCAACCGGTAGTGAGTAACCTAAACTGGAAGTAAGATGAGGACGTAAACCTTAGACATCATAAACCTTTAGAGCAGTGTAGAAGAAAACTGACTTTCAGTTTAGGTTGTAGAATCCAGGGAAATTCACCTTTGTTTCCCACACTCGTGTTTCCGGGGATTTCAGTTTGACAGCTAACTTTAGAGAGGTCAACTGTCACTTTGTTTGCTTTAACTGCATTCCAGCGCAATGAAACGTTAACTCGTCGGTCTGACCTTTCTCAAATATCTCACATACTTCTCTTTTTCTCACTACACTGCTTTGTTTCTTGAATCAGTTTTTATTTTTGCTTAATTACCAAAGTAATATCTGAAAATATCTGGCTCAGTTTTACTCATAAGTACACAAAAGTACATTTGTGTGTGTGTATTAGGTGGTGGAAATTGCAAGTTTAACAGAGCACCTGCTCTCAGAATGTGAACTCAAAGCAGAGTTTACCCAGTGTCCTCGCTGTTCCGAGGCCATCATCAGAACTAAACTGAGTGAACACGCTCAAAGCACAGCCTGTAATCGTGAGTACTGTCCATGTCATCACATTACACATGTCACTGCTGGCAGCAGACATATCTATAAGTAGAACATATGCACACAGCCATACACACTATTAGGTGTTTTTTTCCAGGCATAGCACGTGATAAGTAAGTTTAACTGACAACGATCTGACAAACAGGCTGAGTGTGTGTGAAATTATAGCAGGCCTAAATCTTTTTTTCACAGAAATCATTTAATAAAAATTGGTCTTTGAAATCGCAACTTCTTGTATATTAATACATGTACATTAGTTCAGCAAAAAGTATTTTTGTTCATTTTTAAATGTGTGTGTTTGTGTTTTTTGATTAGCTCTTCCAGATGCTATGACAGCAGGAAACTGTAACCATTGCCCTTTGTGCCATGAGAACCTTTCTCCAGGAGAAGAGGTGAGACACATGCAGGATTAATGCTGCTCATTAACAAACACACACACACACACACACACACACACACACACACACACACTGTATCTCTGTGTACACAGTAACTCATAGCTGTATCTGTCACAGATGACGAAGGAACTTTCCAAACCTTTCGGTTTTACATTTATGTTCTATATTTTCCAGTTTTCACTTGACACTAGCTTTAAGTTGAAGATATGATACACCGATGTGAAATATAATATGTAAAGGTCTTTTGAAAGACATTTACAGAAGGAATGTTACACAGTCAGGAATAATCAATGAGGCACCTGATTAATTTTTAGCTTAACTTCAAATGCAAACATTTTGAATAAACAGGCATCTACCATCTGCCCCCTTCTCTCGCTGTCTCTCTTGCATTGTATCTGATGTCTCTAATTACAGGCCTTGAGAAGGCTCTGGTTAATTGAGACAGGATCTCTGGCAGGTACTGAACAGGTGTGCAACATCATATGAGCACACAATTTTGCTCTTTAAAAGACTGAATGTGAAGCTCTGATGACATTGTGGCCTCCTTTTTTTTGTCAAACGAGATAGAAAATCATGAAAAATCTAACTTTTTTGCACATTTTTTGAAACCCGTCAATTGTTTGAATATAATAACTATTTTTTTTGCAATTCCTTTCCCATAAATTCACAGCAATATGTTATATGCTAAAACTTTCAATAGTGGTGTGTGTTCTTCTCCAGATTTGATAGAAAAACACAATTATAACAAATGCCTGATTCTACTGCATCAAAGCTATTCAGCATTTTAATCAAATGAAGTTGTCCATACATCATCTGTCCCGAGTTTAGTTATTATTTTAGGGTCACAAAAGCTCCACACACCTTCTGATTTCATTATTAATCATAATAATTTGTGAATAATAAGTTCTAATCTAATACCACAATTTGTGTATCTCACACAAACTGTTTAAATACATTGCTTAATGTCTTCCGTCTGATGACTGTAAAAGCCCCTAATGTTACAATTAATGCTTAATGAGCTGATAAAAAGAGAAAGCGCTCCTGATTTTAAAAGTATGTGTAAACAGTTAACAGCGTATACTGTCTGTTTAGCAACACAGATTTCAGTGTTACATTTGCAAATGTCAGTGTTATTTGATTTAAATTGTTAGAATTTATAGATTTTTTTATTTGTATGCTATAAGAGTTCGTATTGTTTTGCTGAAAATAACCAGACAGACAGATGTATTGTATTTAAATCATAAACAAGAAAACTGCTGGTTGAATTTATGCAGCTGGACATACACAATTTTTATAAAGGTCAGGTTATTAAAGCGTTCATTTCTTTTATATAAGCAATAACACTATTCATTGTCATTTTTAGGAAATTCAGTTAATTCTGTATTTTTCATCTATTTTCAAATTTACCTAATTACTACTAGCCCAGAATAATACATTTATTTTGATAACTTTTCTTTTGAAAATAACAAAGAAGACAGATAAAACTGCAAACGGTTCTGATCACCAACATGTAGAAAAAATCAGATTGTTTGACTTGAGTAAATTCTGATGATATTTAAATAGAGTATTAAAATAACTTGTAAAAAAATAATTCATTAGGGTCATTCATTAGAGTGTATAGATATTCTAGCCTCTAGTATCGAAACCTATTTAAATTGTGTTTTAATTAAAACCCTTAGTAGGTGTCAAACGACTTATTCCTCCGCTCCTGTAGTTGTCGCTAAAACATACTGTCATAGTCTTAGAAGGAGAAAATAATAAGAGTGCTTTCGGATTGTATTTGTTGTATTTAGCTATTTGTTTCCCTTTTTTGATGTATTGCAATGTGTATCGTATTTCAATATATCGCTATATATTGTATTGTGAGGCCCTTGCTAATACTCAGCCCTAGACTCAAGCCAGATTTATTACACTATTCAATTTTATCCCTGCCACATACAGTACAACAACCTGATGTATTAATATATATATATAGGCAATTACATTTCTGGTACTTGACAACTCCTTTATTATCAAATCGAGCAGCAAGGGCCTCGTTCAGAGCAGCTTGGGATTTGTTTCAAGTATGTTTTTATCAACAAATGATGCAGTCTTTTAGGATCAAAAACCTGATACTTTAGTTAGACACAGGTAAATGCTATTAAAACGAATTATTTGACAACTGGCTGAATTGCAACAGGTTAAATACTTATATAGCTACAACTATGTAAACTGGGATATAGAACTCGATAGAAAATGATATTTTAGTAAAGTGCTATTTTGCATTTACTGTTGTCTCCTGTCATGTCTTATTTGTGACTTAATCCTCCAGTTTTATAAATGGTTCAAGCAGCCGGGTAACACTGAGCTGTGTGTTTAGGGCTGGAAGTTTCACCTCATGGACAGCAGTGTTGGTTGTAAGCAGAACGCACGCAGGACAGTGGCACTACTGCGAGCAAAGACACATACACAAGGTGAGCCATTCATTCCATTCTTGGCCTGCAAGAACTTTCCGAAAATCTCACCACGTACCCCTTTAATAGCTCTGCTTAAAGATAATTCTTTAATCAATTCTTAAATCAAAACGCTTTATTAATTTCTTTTGTGTAGCAAATTTACCGAAACATCTACAAGGCAACATAATTCTGGGTAATACTGAGCAAACCAACAGGTCTGAAATGAGCTAAGTAACAGAATTCCCTCCTCCCTGCCCTTTCTGCCCACCCCACTTAACAAGGTCTAGTTATATGATTCTGAAAGGCAGGAATTGTGAATTTAAAGGATATACATGATAGTGACTAGATGGCACTGAAGAATGTTTGTAAAAGGTTAGTTTGGTAGATTCTATGGATGCTTTAGTAAAAGAGTAAATAGTTCATTAGTAATTAATAAGTAGTAAATAAATAAGGTTATAACTATTCACTTTTAATAATCAGTGTATTATAAAGAAACCCCATACTATTTTTTATCATATACTTAAAAATGTAACACAATTCACTTCTACAAATGCCCCCACATTGCTATTTAGCTCTATGGCAATATACACAGTTACAACCCTTTTGTGGCAAACCTCAATGTACCCACACCCACAAATGACATCCCTAAACACATAGCTAATAGCAATGATCGGCTCTAATTGTGAATAAAAGAGCATGAGGCATCATTTTCATGTATGGATTTCAGACTGTAACTCCATTGAAAAATTTTAGGATGTGCTGAATAAGAAGTCTGACTCTTTCATCATCAATGGACGGAATGATAAATGTCACAACATTTATCATAGTTATGATAAATGTAACTAACATAACATAACTATGATAAATGTCACAAAAGCATATCAAAACTATGACACATAGCTTTTAAAAACAACTTAATGCCCCTTCATCTACAAGTACTGCCTACAGAAAGGTTTCAGCATTCTTTTCCTAAAGATTTCCAATGGGGTTACGGTTTGGAATCCATGTGTGAAAATGATGTCTCATGCTTTTTTATTCACTATTTGAGCCAATCATAGCAGTGCCCCAGAGGCTTGTACAGTAGCCATCAGGCATGAAGGGCGGTTCTCGCTCTTAGCATCAAAGGGCAGTTAACACTTGTAGAGTGCTATTATCTGTGTGTTTAGGGATGTCATTTGTGGGTGTGGGTACATTGAGTTGCATGTGTTTTTTTAGTTATAGTGGTTGGGATTGTATTTGTTGCTATGGAGGTAAATAGTAATGTGGGGGCATACTTTTTTTACTAAAGCATCTATAAAATCTATCAAACTAACCTTTTACAAACATTCTTCAGTGCCATCTAGTTACTATCATGTATATCCTTTAAATTCACAATTCCTGCCTTTCATAATCATATACCTAGACCTTGTTATCTGGGGTGGGCAGAAAGGGCAGGGCGTTGACCTATTGGTTTGCTCAGTATTACCCAGAATTATGTTACCTTATAGATGTTTCTGTAAATTTGCTACACAAAAGAAATTTAAAAAGCGTTTTGAAAAATAATTAAAGAATTATCTTTAGGCAGAAATAACCTCAACCAGGCGCTTCCAGTAGCTGCAGATCAGCCCTGCACATCGTTGAGGTGGAATTTTAGCCCATTCTTTTTGGCAGAACTGCTTTAGCCCTGTCATAATCTCTGGACGTCTCATGAGAAGGCCCTCTTCAAGTCAATCCATAGCATCTCTATTGGGTTGAGGTCTGGGCTCTGATTCGTAGCATCTCTATTGGGTTGAGGTCTGGGCTCTGATTCGTAGCATCTCTATTGGGTTGAGGTCTGGGCTCTGATTCGTAGCATTTCTATTGGGTTGAGGTCTGGGCTCTGATTCGTAGCATCTCTATTGGGTTGAGGTCTGGGCTCTGATTCGATGAGATCTCTATTGGGTTGAGTTGGGTCTGATTGTAGCATCTCTATTGGGTTGAGTCTGGCTCTGATTCGGCATCTATATTGGGTTGAGGTCTGGGCTCTGATTCGTAGCCTCTGGTTGGGTTGAGGTCTGGGCTCTGATTCGTAGCATCTATAGTCGTCTCGTGATTCGTTCGGCTCTGTCGTTATCTCTATTGGGTTCTGGGCTCTGATTCGTAGCATCTCTATTGGGTTGAGGTCTGGGCTCTGATTCGTAGCATCTCTATTGGGTTGAGGTCTGGGCTCTGATTCGTAGCATCTCTATTGGGTTGAGGTCTGGGCTCTGATTCGTAGCATCTCTATTGGGTTGAGGTCTGGGCTCTGATTCGTAGCATCTCTATTGGGTTGAGGTCTGGGTTCTGATTTGTAGCATCTCTGTTGTGTTGAGGTCTGGGCTTTTACTTGGCTGCTCCAAAAGGTGGACTTTTGGACGTTTTTATGAAGCCATTCTGTTGTTGACTTGCCCCGTTTTTTAAAATATGTTGCTCACCCACCTTCTACACAGTTTTAGCTGACATACAGACATTATCACATTAGAATTAATCTTCCGCTCAATGGTTCCACACTGGTCAGGCCCTGATGCAGCAAGGCAGGCCCAAATCATGTTGTTTCCTCCACTATACTTTACATGTCCTTTCTACACCAGATGTACAGCAATGTTCTTTTTAGTTAACAGTGGCTTCCTTCATAGTGTCCTGCCATAGACACCCCGCTTGTTCAATGTTTTACGTATTGTAAAATGATAAACAGAGATGTTAGCCTGTTCCAATGATGCCTTCAAATATTTGGCTGTCATTTAGGGTTGTTTATTTACCTCACTGATGGGTCTTCATTTTGCTTTTGGTGTCATTTTGACTGGGCGCCCACTTTTTAGTAGAGTGGCAACAGTCCCAAAGTGTCTTCATTTGTAGATTGTTTGTCTAATTGTAGACTGGTTAACTTTTAAAGTTTTCAAATAACTTTGTAATCCTTACCAGATGTAAATCAACAATTCTTGATCGCAGATCCTCTGAAAGCTCTTTTTGGCGAGGCATGGCTCACATAAGCGTGTTCTTCTTCTGCAGAGCAAACTCCAAACGTTTGAGGGGTTTTTATTAGGCAAAGTAGCTGACTAATACACATCCAAACTCATTATCTTAACGAGATTTCAGGTGTGTAATAACCTAATTTCAGTTCGCTTTTTTGAGGTCATTAACTCAAGGATTGACATACAGGTATTTTTGGTTGTTCTTAATAAAAACATGAGAGATAAAAAAAAATGTGTTAATATTTTAGACACATTATATTTGTTAATACAATCCAGGGGTCACAAGCCACTGACTTCGGTGCCAGTCCTAAGCCTGGAAAAATAAAGAGGGTTGCGTTAAGAAGGGCCAACATAAAACTTTGTCAAATCAAAATATGCAAATCATCTGTAGAAATTTTATACCGGATGATTACACTGATTTTATTTCTCTAATTGTACCTCAATCAGGGAAGAAAAACAGCACAGCAGCAGTGAAGGCAGCAGCAGCAGCAGTGGAGAAAAGCAAAAGAGAAGGCAAAAGCCGCACTCGCATCTCTGCACAAGCACAACGTCCCAGTAATACCAGTAAAGTAAAGCCATGAACCATCGTCTTCTTAAATAACCTTTAACTGTTGCTCAGCAGGGTCAGGTTTAGTTATAGAAATATAGCCCATATTTTCCTTCTAATCATATCTGGATGCACTGCAGTGACTGGTAACAAATGAAGAAAATGAATCGGAATGAAATCTTGAGATGAGTTTGTTAGTTAGTCCCAATTGTAGTGTTATTGTGTGTGCATTTGTGTAAAG
This sequence comes from Bagarius yarrelli, assembly GCA_005784505.1. NCBI lineage: Eukaryota > Metazoa > Chordata > Actinopteri > Siluriformes > Sisoridae > Bagarius > Bagarius yarrelli. The sequence goes on along the minus strand of VCAZ01000070.1, from coordinate 667,100 downwards.
ATTTGTAAATGATAATTGTTAAAATGCAGCACTTTTATATTTTTCAGTGGTTTTAACACTGGTGCTTGACTGAAAGTAAAAAAGAACGTCAAAGCAGTAAAAAACCCATCCTGATGTTGGTTGAAACTGTCCTCAGCACATGTCCTTACAGTCCATCGTGTATCCGTGTTGTGTTTAAGTTAGAGTATTATAACTAAAAACATTTAACGAAAAAAACAATTTGGTATTAACTGATAAATAAGAACTTTTATAAACGAATAATTTATTGATTTAGGGATTTTTTTAAGATAAACAATGTAATTAGAGGTCATTTAATACAAGTAGTTTACGTGACCTGAAAGTATAAAATGATGTCCTTAAAAGTCTTTATCCTATAGCACTCAGGATTTAATCCCAGTTTAAGTTAAATACAATACCACTGATATATTTTTGACAAATATATTAGAAATAATAAACAGACATTACCAGAGCAGTGTCCACAAAAAAAAGACAATTTTCATATTGAAAATAATCACATATCAACATAAATCAATTTTTCTGGAGCAAGAGACATATAATATAGTAAAAGTCATAGATATGACATTAACATGTAAACAGTATTTAAGTTTTTAATACACCCACTTTTGTATTGATGACAGAATCTGTCTATCGTTATAGCATCATTTTATTCACAAGAAAAAAACCTTATTTTTATTTCGCTTTAAAATCATATCAAGATGTTCTTGGCCATGGGTCATACAGTGAGCTTGTTATTGGTACAAAGATTATTGTAAACCTTGATATTCTTTGTTACATATCACTATTTTGTGGAATTGTTTGTGTATTCTGATAAAAACGCTTTAAATGCAGGGTTTATATTTGTTACATTTTTTAAAGAAGGTATTAAATAATGTCGCATAAAAAAAATCTATAAACATCTTACAAAACTGTGCATGTATGTACACGTAAGCATAAGTCTGTTGACCAGATCAAAAAATATAATCGATACCTTTACCTGAAATAATTATTCTGGGTTTGAAGTGTTCTATGATAAACAATATTTAGCAATCATGGCAATAATGCAGCCTGTCATTAGAACTGAGCGAGTAACAAGAAATAATATATAGCAGTACAGTAGAGTATATTGTAAACACAGTACACAAATATTCCAATTAATGCACCATACAAGACTTACTAACAGGAAAAACTATACAAAGCAAACTTTACAAGCTTTATTGATTTACTTAATTTGCCTGCGAGTCTAAAGAACAAGTTAGCGTGTGTAATTGTTGTAATCTGAACATAATAGAAACCGAGTGTATGAAGGCTAATGGAAATATATTACGCTGTTGTGCATCTGAGCAGCTGTGTTTAGATTAATAAAATGACTAAAATAGAATTACTGCTCTGAGGTCATAGCCTACATACACAATGAAAGCATGCCTCGGTTTTATCCCCAGCTTACAATTATACTGTTTTAATGTGGGATAGTTCAATAAAGGTTCTTCATCTAAAAATGGATAAACCCTTACAAATTGCAGTATGTCCCTTCATACGGTCAAATTGTGAAAATGTACACTTACAGAGAACAACTGCGTATAGCAACTGTATTGTAGGAATTTGCCTTAAATTTAGTTAGCTATTTTGCAGGTTAAGATGCGAAGCTTTGTTTGATGCAGTGTGTGCTATTTACAGGAGCTCCGCTAGCAATTTTGGGCCTAGTACTAGTACTGTTATTAGTAATAAAATCGTAGGCCCTTGGAATAATCCTAACCCCTTACAACCCCCACCCCGCCGTGTTCTTAGTGGCACCCCTGTCTCTTCAGTCTCTATTTTCTGAGCATTTGTCCTACAAAATAAAAATACATACATACATACATCTGTATTTTAAAGAGCTGCATATTTCCCTTATGCTCGGTTGTCTTTAACTCTAGAAAACGGTAATACAAATAAAATGGCTCAGCACAGAACATCAAAATGTCTTTTTAATTCTTTTTTTCAGGAAAATAGCTAGCTTGCTTTCATGTTTATAATGTTAACAAATGAGAATTGTTTCATATCCACACAAAACATGTGGAAAGTTTAGTGTTTTCTTTGGTTCTTTGCTGTAAATAAACTTCACACACTTCCTAACAGGAACTGCATTATATTTATCCACAGTTTAAAATATGCAGGTGCAATTGATAAGGGGTGTCCAAACTCGGTCCTGGAGGGCTGTGTGTCCTGCAGAGTTCAGCTCCAGCCCTAATTAAACACACATAAACCAATTAATTAAGATCTTGCTAGGGTTACCTGAAACTTACAGGTAAGTGTGTTAAGGCAAGGACACTCTGCAGGACACCGACCCTCCAGGACTTTGGACACCCCAAATATAGACTAATAAGATTTTATTAAAATACACGTGCAATTTGGTATATATATGTGTGTGTGTGTTTTTCAAGTATCTCTCAGTTGCTAAAAAAAAATGTTTTCTTAGAACATATACATGTTTAGATCATTTTTAATAAATGAGAATGTGTTATTATTATATTAAAAATGTTATATTTATTTTAAAATATATTTATGATATTTAAAATATGTCCTTTTGGTCCAAACAGGGTCAAAAGCATGAATTATGTTGACTCAACAATAAACAAAGAACAAAAAGATTAGTGTCCATAGTTTTCACAGATCGCACAAGGTTCGGAGTTAGTCCACATCCCTTCTGGCACAGGTGAGTTTTTCATCATGCACTATACCCCACATTCTCAGCAGTTCCTTTGGGCTCATTTTGTGCACCACAATAAGGTTGCGGTAAAAACATGGCTCATTGTTCATCGAGCTGGATTTGCGTTTCACAATCCCGAACGTTTTAAAGCCTGGGTGCATTTCTGGTGCCAATTTTAACGCCTGAAGGCACATGCCCAGGAAGACGTCGTCAATAGGGAAAAGTGTCATGTTCTCTGACACAGCAAGAAGTCTTCGGGCCAGATGAGAGGACATAACGAATCCCCCACCACCTACATAGGGTGGATATGGCTTGTCATACAGCTCTCTAGGTATGTAGTATTTGCTTTGGCGATTTCTAATAGGTGCAGCCTTTGAAATGGTGTCCCCAACAAACAGGTTGTGCACTTTGCTCTCCTGTATTCGGAAATCTAATAGGTCCACCAGGTTAGTTGGGTTGACAAAAACATCATCATCCCCTTTGAAAATGAAAGGCACGTTTGGGCAGTAGATGTTGAACCATCTCAGAAAATTGACCTCCTTTAATGTGAGGTTAAAAAAGGTATCCATAAAATTCCATTGCAGTATATCTCCAAAGATTCTGTCCTCGTATTCAAGGAGTTTCTGTAGGTTTTTGGAGTCTTTTCCAGGTGCAGGGGTGCCAAGCAGGAACAGAGTTTTGATTCTTTTGCCTCTGATGCTGTGCTCTTTGCCCCAGGTGAGACGCACAGCCTCGCGGCGGTCGTGCTGCTCGATCACCGACTTCACCACGATTAGCAGATCCACGTTCCCAGCACACTTTTCGGGGTGATTCATGAGCATAGGGAAATACCTACAGTGTCTATGCAAAACAAACTGGTGAAATCTGGAGTCCAGGGTTCCAAACCAGCTCTGACTGCGCAGATTTGAGTCCGCGGTGCAGTTAATATTGGTGATGTTCCACACGGCCGGCACGCGCTGAATGACCGCAGGCACCGGCGTATTTCTAACAGCGGCTTTACTCTTCCACTTCAGAGAAGCTCGCAAGTTTTCTCTCACATCCACACGCACCTCTTTCGTTCGAATTTCCGCCACTTTAAACTTTTGGATCATTAACAAAGTGAGCAACACTAAAGTCAAACTCAGCAGCGATTTTACGGCTCTGTTCCGCCTGAAAAACCGCTCCATTTCGGGGATGCGACTCAGACTCATTCAGTTGGTACGCGCGCAGATTAATGGCAAAAATACTCAAGAAGAATTTAGGAACACATACCGTTGAAAATGAAGTTTTGGATAGTTATTCTGGTAGAAGATACAGGCCGGTTTCCAGTTAGGAAGCATTTTGCTGAAGATGGTTAATTTCGCCGCTGATTTAATAAATTATCCATTCGGGTTGATATGGGTCGCTTTCTAAAAAATTTTGCCCCAGCCTGTGTTCTGACTATCCTGTGTAACACACAAGGGGTGTCTTGTACAGTCCCTCATCCATTCATCCCCACCCCCATACACACACACACACACACACACACACGATCCCAGCAGCAAGCACCTACCTGTGACAACCTCTTCTGAGGTCACACACAATTGTGGAAAGTTTAAAGCCTGAGTGGTTTATAGATCTTAAAAGAAAAAAAACCCCCGAGAAAATACACAGTTTGCGGTAAATGATTTTTACTATTAAATTGATTTTATTTTTTTGTATGGCCCGCATGAACAGTGCTTTAGTCAGGCAGCTCCTGCCACACACTGGCACATGCGCGTTTGTGCACAGAAGAAGTATGAGGAAACTTATAGTTGAGTTTGATTACAATTAAAGGCATAACAAGGCTTGTAATTAAATGTTAATTTACTACTGCCATTTAAGAGAGGCAGACATTACTGATCCTGATGATCAAATGATCAAGACAAGTAAACCAACAATAATGTCTGGGATTCAGTAGTGGGTTTTGTTGACGCATTTTAAGTGCTGTTTTTTTGTTCTCTTTTTGAGCATCTTTGTTTTAAGAGGCGTGTCATTTTTTAGTTTTAGAAAAAACTTTTTAGAACTTTTAGTTACTCGACCTCGTAACTGGTAACTCGTAACAAATTTGTGCAAATTAGTAAGAATTGTGTTCTTAAAGGGGTTCGTAAATAGTAAAAGTGTGAGTTCTACCTGTAAAAGTCACCAGAAAGACAGAAGACAGAAAAAACTCTTTAATTGTAAATTCTGTAAAACAGAAAGTAACTTGTCATATGCATATAGAGCATAAAAATAAAATAGCATTATTCTTAAATGAATAAAAAACAGAATCTATGTCAAATGAATTTGGTATATGAGAATAGGTCATAAGTCATACACATCCCTGGTGTTAATTAATCTTTTATAATCCTGTGTTTTATTGTTTGTTCCGTATATATAACTCTTACCAGTAGCATGTCTTACACCTTAAGGTAGTTAATGGCACCTTAAGGTAGTTAATGGCATGGGGGGAAACACTAATCTTACTTTAGATCACTGCATGAACATTAACTTTGTGACATTACAGTCCAAACATCTCTTTTAAATATGTTGCCCGACGTTCTGATCCAGTCATCTGTGAGCTGGGGGTCCTCTAAAGTGGCCAATTGTGTAGCATAGGTGATAAAAGTAGTAGTTAGTGGAATTTGTTAAGGACGTGTTAAATCTTCAATGGAATGCATGGACCTATAGACTATCAGTCATCAATAGTTTACTGAACCACATGTCTGATGTAATACTCTATAGAGACAGTAGGGGTCGTTAATCAGCTTTAAAAATTAAATGTTTCTTTGGTCAATATACTCAGTAAAACATTTTCTATATAAAGATGTCTCTCAGACATAGATTAAAATGTTAAAATGTTTTTCCTAAAGCAGTATAATACTGGATAATTGTGGAAGGATGACTTTAGCAGTGGTAAATACAAAAACTTACAGACGGGGGGAAAATGACTGGTAGATACTGGTGATATGGTAATGTTATATTAAAGCGAAGACAAGGAGGTGGACTTAGATTTATTGATGGTTGGTCGTACAGACAGACGGACGGACGGATAGATAGATATGGCTTGATTGTATTTTCCGCTAGAGGGCACCAGAGCAATAGAACGTGGCGCTTTCGAAGCAATGTTTTGGGAAAGAATATTACCGCCAAATGTCCGAGTTCTTATTTTGGACGATTGCTCTGGTGTCCTCTAGCGGAAAATAAAAATTAAGCCATATACATCTATTTGTCTGTCTGTCTGTTTATCCATCTATCTATCTGTCCGTCCTACCATCCACCTCCATGTCTCCGCTTTAATATAACAGAACCACATTACCAGTGTTTATACAATAAATTTTGCAGTCAGCTAAAGAAATGGCTAAACCTGTCATGTGGTTATATTACTAATATATGCAGGACACATGTAACCCAGACATTTCACTGTGCAGACCATTAAAGATGAGATTAGAAGAAAAACATCTTTGGTGTAACCACACCTTACACAAATTAAACTTCTATTCCTTCTAAAATACTAGATTTTCTATCAAGAATGCAGACAGAAGTAGGAAGTAGTAAAATATAAATAACAATGTAAGTTTATTCCCTCTTTATTATTATTATTGTTTCAGTAACTCCATAATACATACTTTCAAACGAAAAAATGAGAGCGGGACAAACCGTGTTGATCAGCGATTGGCTGTTGGGAAAAGATTAGTGATTAATGATTGGTTATATGGAAACAACGGTATTTAGCGATTGGTCTAGAGTGCAAGTCCCGCCTCTCGTATAGCGGCTGGAGAGCCGTGTCGAGATCAGGAAACTCATTAACGCCAGCTCTAAAAACACGATATTTTTATATAGTATTAATTTAATTTAAACGGTTAAATAAAGTTGCTAAATCTTTAAGTTGGCATAGCAGTTAAAAAAACTGTGTATTGTCCCTTTAAACTGTCTCGGCGTGAAAAGTTGATGCTGGTTCAGTGTCAAAGCCGAGCGGCTCGCCTGTAACTCCGCCTTCACAGAGTTTCCGCCCGTGTGGTGGTGTTCACTGCTCCGAGTTACCACCATGTCCACACTTCTTCAACCTCTCTGATATTTTCTTTATCAAACAGCGGCAGCGGCTGGGAAAAAAACAAGAACAACAGAAAGCTTTGCGCTGATTAAAGCTATCAGACGGAGACTCGACATTACAGCCGTGTGGAACGCACTGCATGCAGCAGCAGATGGCCGGAGAAAGCGGGGAGAGGAAACGGCTGCCGAGGAGACTTCCATCCGGCTACAAAGCGAAGAAAGCGGGCGGCAGTTTCACCGATACGGACAGGATCAAGACCAGAAGCGCGACCTGTGCGGATCGCGGTGGACGTAAAGAGCGGAGAGGGAAAGAAAACAGTGCGGGGAAAGCGATCGCGATGGTGCGGGGAAAAGCGGGGAAGATGGAGGACGCGGCGGGTTGCGGATCCGCTGATAGCGCAGATCCCAGTCTTTTCTTCGATGAGGACAGCAACCACATTTTCCCAGTAGAACAGTTCTTTGGAAACCTGGACGCAGTTCAGGTAACGTGTCTGGGTTTTTTAATATACACCGCACGCCACGTGACGTTACCCGCTTTATTCACGACCTTTGGCTTATAAATACTATTTGTCTTAATATAACATCAGCTAATACTGTTTTTCTTCTAATCTGGAATATAAAACCAGTTCCTTTACTCTTTGCTTCTCAGTACAATGCAGTCGTGTATTAATACTACAAGTTTACATTACTGCAGCAACATTAAATGTTATTGTTTGATCAGCATGAACTCGAACTATACATTTATGCAATATTATTGTTTTTCTTGACTTAAAGAAAAATCAGGGATCATTTAGGGGTTTTTGTTTCTTAAATTTGTTCTCTGACCCTGAGATCCAAAATGTCACCACATTAAAAGAGGAAAAACAACTGTGATATTTACTCATATTACAGTAGCAGATGGAGCTCCTCTCAACACCTCTTTTTTTCTAGAAGGAAAGCTGTGTTTAAACAGTTTTACTAGTTTGCTATAATAATAATATCTGGGCACTAAATCACCGGCTTCCTTTAAAAGTTTGTTTCTGATCAGTGTTGAGCTTCAGATTGTTTCTCAATATTGTTTTGCAGGACATTTCCCACAGATCTGCTGGCACAGAGGGACTGAGCAGACGAGAATACAGGAGACGGCATTACTACGCCAAAGAAGACAGTGATGAGGAGCAAACCTAAACTTAATACACACACACACGGGTTTCATCTCTAATTTTGAAATTTACATTTAAAACAATTTGAGAAGCCGTTTTTAATTATGGCAGATTTAAGATTTTTTTAAATTTAGAAATTGTTTATCTAGTTTGAGTTTTTTTTTTGTAAAAGCATCTCAATGTAAGGGCAGAGTTTTAACTTAATAACTTCTTACTGTCTTTATATGACAGCCAACCGTTTCTAAATTCGTTCACAGTGGTAGTGCAGGTGTTGGTCTGCTAATTGGAAGATCAGGGTTCGATTCCCAGCACCACCGAGTTGCCACTGCTGGGCACCTGATCTAGGCCCTTAACCTCTAATTGCTCAGTTGTATAACAGAGTAAATGTAAGGGGACAAGGGGGTCTGCTAAATGCTGTAAATGGAAATGTAACCAGCATCCTGAATGCACCATAAATTATTTCAGGGATTATAGACATGACAGTTGCAACCGCAGTGAAGAACCATTCTGAGTAATAAACCAGCTTTTCTGTTTAAAATACATTCAATGTTGCAGCTACCAAACACAATGACTGGAGGCCTTGATAGGGAGTATAATTAAAACGACATCAGCAAAGCATAAACAGAAGCCTTTGGCTTTATTAATAAACAAGTACTAACTGTTATATTGTTTTTAAGGAAGTTGTATGTTGTTGCAGTAAGTCTTAGTAGCGCTGTTTGTACAGAAACAGATTGCAACTGTGGGGAAAAAAGTAGAGAGATACTTAGGATTGAAGTCTAAAATGAAGGTTTGTGAAAGTTGAACTTGCATGGCTAAAAAGCAGAATTTTGTTGCAGAAAAGGAATATTTTCTTTCTTTTTATTACCAAATTAAAAAAAAAAAAAAGAGACACCTTGAAGATTGACAGCTTGAAGAAAGCGCCGGTGTTTAAACATGTCTGCACAAATACTAAATTTAAGACCAAGTCTGTGTGAAGTGGATTGACGAACTACAGCGTGTGCATGTTGCCAATTGGTAGACTTGCAATCTGTCTAAATCTTATTCCTGCTTTATCTCAGCGTTGTCTGAAAGTTTCCATATCTTTCACAACCCTGAGCAGGAAAAAAAAAGCACTTACAGAAAACTAGGTTTTTCCCCTGTGTCGGATAAACTTAGTCACAAAAATGCTTTTGTTTATCTGTCTTAATGTTTTGATACACATGAATATATTTGTATATAAAAAATCTTGTCATACTCTAAAGTATGCACGTCGGGAATATAACTGGTAGCTGCAGTCGATCTGTAGACGGACTGCAATGTGATCTGATAAGTCAAACTTACTATAAACAGAAGGTTTTTTTGTTAAGTGCCTCAGTCAGAAAAATCGTGTTAACTAGTAATGACTGAATCTTACTGTTTGTTCTTATGTACCAGTTATGCTTCTGTGTCGGAAATTGTAGAATTTTCATTGCATAGAAATCTATTACATGTACATGCTTGTTTATATATTTGTTTATATATTTATATGAAATCAAGTGAACATGCTATACGTTTAAATAACAGTGTAAATGCGAAATTGCCAAGCGATCATTTCTCTCTGTTGTATAGAACATTTGCACTATATAAATACCGGAAGATGTGAGGTGTAAAATTTATAGTCACGTCTGTATAAATTATTAGGTATCATTTTTATCTGTTCTGGTTTACGATGATGCTATATTTTTGTATTAAAAAGACGAACGCTGTTTACACTATAATATTTAATGTTAAGAACAGTCTGTATTACACCACTTTATACCTGGAAAAGTACAATAATCTGTCCAGACAATACACAATTTATTAATTAGAACAGCATGAAATTAAATGACGTTGTGGCTTATAAAAGGGTCTGTGTGTCATTTGTATTACTAAATATCTGCTATTAAACCCTACATTGTGTTAGAAAATCACACTACATAGACCTTTCAAATTCATGTAGACATTTTATGGTTTTAGAGAATATTTAGCTTTTGTAATGTTCTGGTGGAATAGCAATTGAAGCAAGCTTAATTTGATATATTTTGGTACCAAGTGATGGAGAAAATATAAAATTATAATTAGAAAATATAAATTCACATCTATGGGGGTTTTTCCTTGCCACTAGGGATGATTTTTGGGGTGTTCTTGATAACCTTTTTTTCTCTAACATTAATAATGGACTTTTGTATTCTTGCTTATGTTCTGTAAAGCTGCTTTCAGACAATATCCACGGTTAAAAACACTATATAAATAAACCTGAAATAATATCGATTTTACCAAATTGCTTTTGTAAAACCAAATCAATAAGGTCAGATCTATAAACAAATGTTTTTTTTTTCATGTCAGACTTGAATTTCTTATTGATTTAAGCAAATTGCATGCGTTTTGGTAAAAAAATAAATACAATCCTCAATAATTTGTGCAATAATTAATAATAAATAGTAAAAAAAAAAGGGGTTTTAAAAATCTTTTCAAAATATTAAATCATTCTTTCATCCTGTGAGCCGTCACATGCCAAATGATCCATTCATTTCTCCAAATGTCAGGCATGCATGTATAATTCATGAATACCTATAAAATTTAAATTGAATTTATTTGTTTTCTAAATTGGCCACTGGCAAATATTAAACACACTCTAAAGCAAAATACTAAATCTAAGTCATTAAATAAATTCGGAACCATATCTGGAGGTTGTCCACAAGGACATTCGAGATTAAAGGGCTGTCACAACAACAGCAACAAGCTCCTGGAAGAGGACTATCACTGGGATGTGTAAGAATGTGAGGTGGTGGTGGTGTTACTGGAAGATAGTATAGAAGTAAAGGTAGATTTAACAGTTCTAGAATCCTTGATAAAAACCTGAGTCACACTTGTGGTTGATTTTCATCAATCACAGTCTCAAAATAAAATAGGCTGATAGAAGACTAAATAAATACGTAAAAAAATTGTAAAAATCATATTTCTATAAAATAAATACTGAATAAATCTGTCGTGCTAACTCCTCCCAGTAAACCTTTACTCACTGTAAGCTTTGTGACGTTCTTCTATAGTACAGTAGTTATACAAAGACGTAAAACAAGCACAAACAACAGTAATATACACAGCTGACTGGCATGGTGAGAAAACATTTTGATAAGTGTGTCTCACATCATGACAAAAACATTTTTTATTTTGATGGCTTTCGCCAATTTGCTAACACAATATCTAGTTTTTGAATCATAAATAAATGTTTTTGGGTGAATTACTACATTTTGCAGAAATGAAACAGAGCTGGGGTGTTTCAGCAAACTGTGAGACGATTAACTTGCAGTTTCGAAAATGTTTTGAAACATGTGCCCAAGAAAATGAACACTAAATAATTACACAAAAAGTCATGGATTAAAAAAAAAAAAAAGCCACAATAGATAAAAAAATTTTAAAAATCACAAATGCATTCATTATTTTTACATTATAAAATTGAATATAAAACATTCACATTTGTAAAAAAAAACTTTCTTCAAACAAGATCAACCAATGCAAATAAATCACAGAACTACAAAAAAAAGCACCAAATTCTCCTGAGATATTTTTTTTTTCTATGATGACTTTGGTCATGATTTCATCACTTCAGTTTGTTTTAGCTCGTTTGTATACTTGGCCTGGATCACATGTTAGGTCATGAGCTCCTTTCTTGTGGCAGACTATGTGAACCAGCTTGAGATTCTTGCTTGTAAACAGCAGCTGGTAAAAATACTCGATGTTTATATCACCACTTCGTTTACCTTGAAGCGCATTGACAAGAGTGGGTAGGATAGTTCTCTTCTTCTCGATCCTGAAACAGAGGAACGTAAAGTTCTTTATGTGTCAAAAAATATAGTTTGAAGCTAATAAACATTTAAAAAGAACGTAAGAAATGGAAAAGGAAAGAAAAGGAAGGGAATGGAAAAATGAACCGGAAAAGAAAAGGAAGGAAAGGGAGAGAGGTAGGAATAGAAGGAGGCTGGATGGAAGGAAGGAAAGAAAATAAAAGCAAGAATAAAAGCAAGAAAAAGAAAGAAAGATGGAGGGAGGAAAAGGAGGAAAGAAACAAAGAAAAGGAAAAAAAGTAATATGTTTATAAGCTTTGTTTTGCGAGGTGAAACATAGAAAAGTCAGATTTTTGCTCACCTGTGGTCCAGATTCCAGGTGCTGAAGAGGATTCTACTCTCACGGTTCATATATGGGTTTATTGAGTGGAAAGCCTCACACTGGTCCAGATCATACGCCCCCTGATAACACAGCACACATAAGAAACACATCCTCCAAAAAGCTAATTCTTTCTACTGTTAAAGATTTCAGCTAAAAAACAACACTTATGTCCTGCAGTGGTGATGGTACCTGGCAGGAGAACCAGCCCTGTTCAGTGCAAAGTCGATGGAGCTTCTCTGTCCTGTCAAAGTAACCACCGTGATAGCGCATGGATTTTAGTTTTTCTACCATGCTGGCGGCCACCTTCTGATATTCAGCTTTCTTCCCAGCGTGTTTAATAGTGTGGGCATGATTGTCTACCTAAAGAGAAAAATATACACCATGTCATACTGTGTGTGTCTGTGTAAAATGGTTAACAATTAATTTAGTTATTTTAAAAGTATATTTACAATATTTTCAATTAACAATTTAAATGATATTATACATTATATAATAACTACGTTACACAATTAACTAATGACCATGTGATGTGGAACTGCCGTATAGCTCTGATGTGGAATACCTTATGGTCAGGAGTACCATCCTTTTTTTTTACCAAGTAGTTTTGGTTATGGTTGATTAAGTTCTGGTAATTATTAGTCTACTTGTCATATATTATCTTAAATGCTCCCTATCCAGAAACTAGTAATTGTATGTATTATACACAGTGTCTCGACTTATGAGTTTATTCGTGCCGTAACTCAAATTACTCGATCTCAAATCACTTTGCCCTATTGACATAAATTGAATGTCATTAATTCGTTTAGAGTCCACGTTTTAAATAAGGAAAATATACTTAATATAAAGACTGCTTATTGTATAAAAACAATACAATGAATGGACTGCAAAAACTGGTTTTATTAATATGTAACCAGGCATTCGTATATAAACAATAAAAATATGGTGAACTAGTTTATTCAGTTAGACGCGTTTGCAATTTCAGTCTCACACTCTTGCGCATGCACTCTCACCAAAACTACTGCAAGCCCCCAGGGGGGAAAATGCATTCCACCCACACACAGAAGGGTTGACACAAAAAGTACCACTTCAAACCAATAACAGTTTAGTCTGTTACACGTATAATCTACAGCATTTACCTCGGAGACAGACGACTAAGACTTTAACAAACTTGTCGACTAGCTATAGAGTGAGACACAGGATGCTGGTGGCTGTCTAAGACTGGATTTTAGCTCAAAAACCAGCCAGAGATGCTCTATCCTGAAAATCTCGTTAGTTGTGACACTCGTAAGAAAGGTACCACTGTATATGAGAACAGTGCGGTTGTACCTCTTTTAAATATGACCGTATCTTTGCTCGCAGTTGTGCCTAATGTAGGATGATTGGCATAATCTTGTGTTAATGCCTAGACACAAAGTAAGAGATAAAGTAAAGATTTGGTTTTCATTTCGTTTTGTCATGTGCTGTTTCTGAGACACTTTCTTCATTCTTTTCTATACAAGCTTATTCCCTAATTCGGGTCACGGGGATCTGCTGGAGCCCATCTCAGCCGCATATGCAGGGCGAACGGCAGGAGGGGGACACCCTGGACAGGCTGCCAGTCCATAACAGGGCCACACAACACACACTCACTACTCCTCTGGGCAATTAGAATCACCAATTACCCTAACAACATGTTTTCAGGGTTTCCTCCCAAGTCCAAGTACACTTATAAAGTCTATTATGTAGTGTCTAATCCACCAATTGAATAATGGACTAATACAAAAGTACATAAAAAAAATGCAACAGTTGACACTTTATTACCATCAACCATCATCCTCCCTTTCTCCAGCTCGGCATTATCTATTAGATTGCACACAATTCACTGAGGATTTCATCATTTGTGAAAGTCGTCGTCAGTATGTTGAGCTGCGCTGATCAGCTCTTCAGAGCATATTGTCCAGCCCCAGGATTTGGTTTAGGTCGTGTTCCACTGAGTTGAAGACATAAAAGCAAACATTATTCTTTTTTTTTCATTATTCTGTCTCCAGGATGGAGACAATTTATAAGGATTTAACTCGCGTGCACAATTTCTCACTCGTTCCAGCTCTGTCCGACCGGAACAAGAACTCTCAGTGTCATCAGAAAGATGTGGAAAATAGTCTGCTGTACTACCGTCCCGTCCTCATACAAACAACACTGTACATCCGTTCCGGGCTCTAAAAAAAAAAACAACCGTAAAGTTTACTGCATAATTACCTTCGCTTAAAGTCACATTAAAATATTTCTTTAAATTTTAGTTTTTAACTGAAGTAAATAAGCTTGATTTTTTGATCAGCTCTTTCAAGTTGGCGCCGCCACACAACTTGTTATTCCCTCCAGTCCCGGACTTTCACAGGTTTAGTGGTTTTTGTGCTTTCCCCATGTTTTTGTTCGAGACGGAAAAAGATAGAAATCAAGAGTAGGAGGGCGTGATTCATAATGTGCGTTTTTTTGATCGCTGTGTTCTTCAGGATGTACAGGAAGGCGGGGGGTTTTTTGCCCTGCTGGTCACTGTAGGTGGTACAAATAGACTTGCAGACTGACAGCGGAAACGCTGCGCTACATAGTAGATTATGTATTGTTCAATAGAGCGTCTAGGCCGCATTTACACCGCATGTATCAAGTGACCCAATTCCCAGTTTCCCTCTAATGCAGGGTGTCAAATCTCGGTCCTGGAGGGGGTGTCCTGCAGTTTAGCTTCAACCCTAATCAAACACACAAGAACTTATTAAGTTATTGCTAGGTTATTGGTTATTGTAACGGGTTATCGTCTGCCATATAATCAGACAGATCGGATTTTTTTCACCGTCAATACGGTGAACGTCATGAACGCGACGTAGAAGCATGACGTCAACTCTAGTGGACACGAACGGAATATAGTGTATATAAGTAGAGCAACTGTGTAGTAGAGCAAATGTTTCGTATGTGACATTTTAAATAACCGCATTATAAAAAAAGCATATATAGAGTATATAACAATACTATAATAATATATTTAATATATATATACACACACACAATATATATATATGCAAATGAATTACCCTGATTTTTATAAATGTGTAAACGTAAAATTATGAATGTAAAATGGTTGTTATATTTTAGTACTATAATAAATACAAAAACACTGATTTGAGAATTGCAACTTTACTCTACACCAACACATTTAGAGTTTAAAAAAAGAAAACCTCTCCCTAACAACGATCACAAAAAGCTATGCTTAAAAATCACCTTTTACTTTATTCAGTTCTTTATTTATTGGACGTATTAATTGGCTTAGGGTCACTTCTTGGGTACAGAAGTTATCAAAATGCCAAAATTGTATCCTTTAATCTACTGTAAAAGGTAACAGCCACAAATGTGTATTTATCTAATCATCCATAAGAAAATATATATTTTGGCTTTTTAGTTCTGACTGTAAAACTTACAGGTGAAGTTAGCAGCTGTAGCAGAAAAATCTCTCTCTCTTGTCCAGTCTGTTAATCAGGGTTAATTAAAGAGGATGTAGTTGTGAATACGCTCAACACTGCATCCCTTTATCTCCCAACAAAACCTGCTGCATCCCAGAATTCCCAGCCAACTGTATTTACTTACACTTATCCAAGAACCGGAACTTAGAGGAGAGAAAGATTTTTTTTTGTCTGGCTTGTATACAATTATCAGCATATTAATAATAAATGTTCATACATCAGTAATAAACAGTCTGGGTGTAAAATTATTTTCCACATTTCACCAACAGTGCAGTGGATACACAGCCTGTCTGTTTCAAATGTTAAAAAGTCTTTTGTTTTCCCCCAAATTCTTAATAAGTTAGGAAGTAAAATACATTTTAACAGAAATGAATAATAGTCTTGTAGAATAAGATGTTTAAAGGACAAAACAGCATTTTCTTTAACAGCTCCCTACCTTCCTGCTGATACAGGGTATAAACCCAGACCGGCCCTGACGCATCACTGCAGTATAACATGGAATAATACGCAAGGTATGTTTTAAATTCTTGGAAAAATGCTGTGTGTTGCACAGTTAATTTTCAGCTTCCTATTATTTATATTCAGTGATGTTAAATAAAATTAAGGCGAATCATTCACTCAAACACACTTAATCATACACACACACACACACACACACACTTTGCATTGTCAAGTCCCTGGTTTGGCAGTTGCGGTTTTAACGTTTCAAGTGAGTTCAGAAGTGGCGTGTAGTCTAGTGTCGTCTCTCTGTGCATCAAGTCTTCATCAGCACCTACATCACATCACATCTGCTCGTTTGTCTCTCACTTTGTTCCTTAGTTTTGTGCGGGCTTTAAATGCAGCTGAATTGAAAAGGTGCTGTGAAAAAAAGTTATAAAAAAATATTAATAATAATGACCAGATTAAATGTTTACATTTTTAATTGGTGGTCAATTGCATTTTTAATGAAGAACACAAAATAAAACAAGTCCCTTTTTATTGTTAAAATCTATCACTAGTCACTGAGCTACAGGAAAGGTCAAAGGTGAAAGATTACTCTTTCTGTGCGGGAGATCCGGGTGGCCTTGACTGAAGTGTCCAGAATGAGCGGCGCTCCGAGTCCAAAAATATCTCTCAGTAGGGGGTTTACCTACAAACACACAAATGGGAAAACTCTGGAATACTGCTCATTCTAACATGCTCGTTTACAACGTAATTAAAATGTTGTGGTCTGTCTTACCTGAAGGTGGTGGCTTACTCCAGATTCCAGAACCTCTTTAAATGCGTCATAAATCCGGCGGCGCATCCAACCGTCGAGGTAGAGGACCTCAACCCCAAAACGGACCTTCTCTTCAGAGAAATCCTCACTCTGGAGAGAAGAGGAGGAATTGTTAAAAGTTGCACTCTTGCTGCAGAAACAGCCAATAGCATGTCGAGAGGCTGAAGGTCTCCAATTACCTCAATATAATGCAGGACCTCACGAAAGATGGAGCGCTGCTTGCGTCGGTCATTTTTGGCCCGATGTTTATTTCCGTCTGTGGCCAGGCGCTTTAGATTCTCACACAGCACGTCGCATTCCTCATACTCAAACTCCTAAATGACAAAATACAACGTGTTACAATCATTAACAATAACAACAACTAAACGCCAAAACCAAATATTTGTCTCTCACCTCGTCAACTTCTCGTGCAAGCTCATAGAGCAGAGCAATGGTTTCTCCTACAGCGATCCTGAAGTTCACCTCACTGCTCTCCAAACAAGCCTGCAGCAGAGGCAAATGACTGAAAAAAACACAGGGAAACACAGAGCAAGTTGTTTAGTGTTGTAATTAAAAGAAACCCAAAAAATCAGACCGATTACTCAGATGTGGATTGCTTGTAATGTTGTTTACACACTAAAAGATAAAAAAAAAAATGTGAGACCACAAAATTGAGAACAAAAAGATATTAGATGTAACCATACTGCTCCTAAAGTGTTTAATGTCTCACAATGTAAGAAAAGACAGCGGACCACACGCCAACAGATTTTCAACCAGATTCCCGACTGTAAACACAGAAAACCTCTCGAGACTTGAGAATAAACATGGTGGACGATCAGCAGGAAGAAATTGCAATGACAGTGTTTGAAATAATTTTGATTTTTACAGGAAATTTACAGGAAAAAAGAAAAAGGGTTTGGACGAAGTCCATTTAACTTTGCACTGTGCAATGGCTGCATTTGTTATGCTTCCGTCTTCTGTTAGCTTGCATTCTGATTGGATATTGTTTAGTTTCATGAGATTATCTATAAATCGTACTAATCAGATCATCACTAATAAGTATTTTTGTATTTTGTAATAAAAATAAGAGTCTGGTTACTTGTTGCTGATAAAGTGGTGTGTGTCTGTTGTGTATGTGTGTAGAAAGACGTACTGGCTGACGATGTTGTTGATGTGGGAAGCAGGACACAGAGTGCCGAGCAGAGCCCAGGACTGAAGGGCAGCGCTGTGAAGAGCCGGAGTTCCGGCTTTAACGGTGGGTAAACCACCATTGCCCAGTGGATACGCTCCCACAAACACACTCTCCAAATGCCCCATACACTTCAACAAATCCTGATAGATAAGAGATAAATCACAATCCTCCACAATTCGTAAACATTTTCATACATCATCTATAACTCTATAGTTTTCAGTGGTATGAAGATGGTGGTATTTACTTCAGCATTGTCTGATGCGGACACGTAACAGCACATTCCCAACGCTCGAGCACACTACAGAAAAAGCCAGAAGAATAAATGTTAGAATACATCTCGTGATCCTAATCCTTATAATCACTGACATACAACTAAATAATTTGCATGCCATTGTCTGCTTAAACTCACACTCTGGCGAGCTGATAGGCTGGCACAACTGTCTGTCAGGATGGAGCTAAGGAGAGGGCGGAAAACCTTAAAGCCCTCCTCGCCTTCAAATCCGCCTCCAAGCTGAATACAGAGGAGAGCGCACAGTGTGGCTGCTGCAGCCTGCTCCTCTCCACCACCTACAGACACACATACAGACAGACAGACAGACAGACAGAGAAAGAGGGAAGGATGGAGGGTTGAACATAAACGCATTCCTCAGATACTTAAGCCCATCTCTTCCTCAACTCCAACATGGTCCTAGTGCCTACCTTTCTTCAGGCTGCGTTCCAGACAGTCACCGATAGTTAGGCGTCTCTCCAGCAGGAAGTCATACAGCACTCTGGAGGAGAAGGCTAACCGCAAGCTCTCCAGAGCTGCTAGCCGTGTCTTTACACTGAGAGAGGGAGACATTTTGTTGAGGACAGTTTAAGCAGCACCGGAGTAAATCTTAGTCGAAAATGAAATTATTTTAAAACCTTATTTTACTTTATATCTGCCGCACATAAAGATGTTTACAGCAGGAAACACTAATTTACCTCTGCTGCCTTTGACATGCCACAGTGTTTACATTACATATTGGACAAGCACAAAATGTTATTTACATCTTGTGTCTTTTCTTATGCCGTTCATAATTTATTAGTCATAGACTGCTAAGAGGATTTAGAGAATATTTTATTGTACGGTTCACAAATGTTTCTTGTACACATGAAAAAATGTTAAATCTTAAAGAAAAGTAAAAAATGGCATTCTAAATAACATCTGAAATATTAAACACATTTCGAAGGCATTCAGGCTATAAGGAGAAGCGGCAACATTGTCAAAACATTGTCAAATTAACCAAATAAGACAGACAATACTGGTTTTGACAGCAGAGCTAATAATGTTGGAGAGGCGCGGTGCAAACAAGGCCCGCTGTTCCGCTTTTGGTGTGTTTAGGAATTATTGTGCACTAAATGACATGTTAACACAAGTGACTGAACATAATATTAGACCAGATGTAGCAGTAACACAGGAACGACAACAATTTGATAATTCATACGCACCAAAAGCGGCATATAAATTATCAAATTGTTGTCATTTCTGTGTTACCGCTACATCTGGTCTAATATTATGTGCCGTCAATTTTGTTGACATTTATAAACTGGACGATTTGTACGTTATGCTTGTATAATAAATTTTAATAGAAGAGCTGTGGACCGTTTGAAATTCATTCACAGGCTGTATTTAGCCCACGAGCTGGACCTCGGAAACCCGTGGTTTATATTGAAGAGACTTCACTGTTACTCGAGCCTGTAATTGTAATAGTTTCTTAGTAAATGTACAAACATACGTTACCTTTTGTCCATTATGTTGTCGATGCACTGCTTCAGTTTGTCTTCGGTTTCCTCCTGAGCAGTTTGCTCATCCACCACCTCACCTGTTCAGCACAACACCAGGTTCATTATTAGTTATCAGTTATTTTATTACCCTCTCTGATATGATAAATCAGGAAAAAACTGTGTCTGTGTGTGCACGCACCTGTTCCGTCATCCAGAACTGAAGCACTCTCGCTGGCACTGCTGTAATGACTGAGCACCTCAGAGGCCAACTCATCATCACTGGCACCGGACCCTCCTTTTCCTCCGTTTTTCCCTGATAAAAGACGAGAGCAATAACATGACCGAAGGACTTTTGGAATAGAGCGGGTTTAAACAGGATAAATGAAAAATTCTAAAGAAATGAACAACAGGTGAGGAGATGGAGGGTATGAGTAACAAACATGAGCATGTATTACTGTGTCACATGCACAGCCACACACACACACCTACATGTGTACAATCGCATGCACTGCAGTCAATTAGCTCAACCTACTGTGTTGTTAGGCAGTTCTAAGGCTTCTGTTCTAGTTACAGCCATAAAGACAGGAAATTTTAAATGACGCTTATGCATAATGTGTACAGTCAACTATTCGTGTAAATAAATATACAAATAATCCAGAATAACATCTTTGGCCAAGGATTTTATCTTTGCTATACGTGCATGACTGAATGCTTGCCTTTTTCATGATTTGAAAACATTTACAGACATATACTTAATAATCAGAGCCAATAGTACAGCATGTACGCTAGCAGTAGAAATCATAACAGGGATATATACTGCAGAAAATGAGGAACGGTGGCAAAGTAAATGTAGTTGTGAATCAGAGGACGAGTCAATATTTATCTACTTTAATTAACTTCTTCTAAATACGTGAGAAAGGCTTAATTTAATAGTAACACAATTACATAACCAGCAGATTTATCTATACAATCGATAAATAAAGATTTGTTCTGGTCTACTATCAAAACATTTGTAACTTTGAGTGTGTTTTGTCAATCCAGGTGTGTTGTATAGACATACAGTGAAACTTTAGCATACGAATTCCCTCCTTTAAGAATTTTTACCTTAAAAATTAAAATTTAACATCCAAAGCGTTTTCGACATTTGAACAAACCACCCCGAATCCAACCGAACGGCAGCTGAGTAGCGTGTACGCCAGGGAGCGGTTCGAAACTCGTTCGCATCAGCGGAAAGCCAAGCGATACCAACCAGTGGGAGTTTATAAAATGTTACTAATTTTTTTTATCCGTTTCGAAATAGTCAACCGGCAATAACAGCTGACGCCAAGCATTCAAAAGCTACTTGATTTTTTGTTGTTGTTGACAGATTGGTGGTGTGGGTCTATTTATATTAGATTTTTTTTTCTTAATTTACATGTCATTTCTAAATATTTTAATTTTATTAATGCAAAAATATGATTATAGTGAAATATATTTCACTATAAAATATTGGTATTTTTGGGTGACTAAAATAGAATATTTGCATTTACAGTGTTTCTTATACAAAATTGTACCACAATATGAATTTTCACCTTAAGACCTTGCTTTCAGAGTGGTAGTTCCACTGTAAGTTCTAAGGAAGTTTTATACAGGGTGAACAAGCAATATCTGCTTTCGACACATTCCTGCATATGACCCTGTGTGTGTGTGTGTGTGTGTGTGGTTACGTAATATTATAAAGAACATGTATTTCTAGATTTTCTGTTTCAGGTTACAAATGAACCTGCTGACCCTTGGCACAACAGCCAATCACAGACAGCAACACAATGAGCTCTCAGTTGTAAACTTTAGAAAAGTACTGAGCAAGCAGAAACACACACAACCCTCTCTGTCTAACACTCCATCCAGTCTATTCATTTATTAATAACTAATAAACATAGTCACTCTACCTGCTGCACTAAACCAGCTTTTCTATTAACTGTCCTGTACTTAACAGTGAGACGTGACCAATAAAACACTGTCGATGTTCTAATTTAAAGCACAGACTGAAATATATATCAATGGTTTTATACAGTATATATTTATCTATATACAGTGGAACCTTGACTTACAAGTGTCCCTACCAAGGAGTTTTTCGAGATACGAGCCGTCTCTCAGCCCATCTGTAACAGTAATTTTGCTCATGGCAATAAGTTCAGTGTGTTTAATTTCCTGCTGTACTGTTTACTGTACTCATTAGGTCGGTTAAAGTTGTCTGGCTAATCAGTTTCAGCGCTCCTATTGGTTTCTGGTTTAACAGTCATTGCACTGCGACAGTGGGTAAAATCCTTTAACGCTACCAAGATTTCATTGGAGGATAAAAAGGGATCGCGACAGCCATTAATTGTAAATTAATTAAACACGTCAAACTAGTTGACAAAGTAAACAGATTTTAATGAAGGATTTCAAATTTGTCTCAGACAAACAAAGCGCGGCAAAAAAAAACCCTAGAGCGTAAACTCGGCTTTAGTCTCCACTGCATTAGCTGATGCCATTGGCTCTATATTTGGCATAAATATTAATCAGTGCCTGCACTAAATCCAGCACACACACGTGCAAGGACAAACACAGATTCCTGTCCAGCCCCGTGCAGAAATCCAATACAGGGTAAAGTTCAGTTCCTTTACTAAAGATCCACACACAAAAGGTCATTACGCTTTGTGCTATGAACAACAGTGACATTTGTGTTAACTGTTGTTTTAGTCAGCAGAATGGAAAAAAAAGAAGTTTACAAATACTTAAACCTGACTGTGTGCTGTTATTGGAAAATAATCATTATTGAGACATGTGATTTTGTTCTTATACCCCAGTAATTTTATACTACTAACAATTATGAGTGTTTGTAAATTAGGAAGTTTTTAAACCTAATATTTACTTTCCCCAAACACCTATGGAGCAAATAGGTAATAAATAAATTGTTCCCACGAAACCGTCCAAGCGAAATGTCTTCAAACGTCTTGGAAAATATTAAAACTTTACTTTTTTAGTGGAGAAGTTACATCAGGGGCCCTGACATAAAGTTTGTCAGGACACACCTGAGTAAACTAATTTAACTTTAATACAATTTAGACCTTTTTATAATGACAGCTAGGGACAAATTTTGAAAAAAAAAAAAGTGAATAAATATGTGTCCTGAAAAAATACCTCCTTTTTGACACGTTTTAAATTGTTCTGCTTTGAATATTTATGTTCAACAGGCAACAGAGGAAAAGTGCTCACATACAGTACCGTACCTGCCTGACCTAAACACATTCAATATAGGATGTGATCAGACTGCTACAGGTCTGGTGGGCTAATAAGCATGTAGACGGACATGAAATGAAATAGCGTAACATGTTAAAGTGCACTGATGTGTCATTCACGACAGAGTAATAACGAATGGGATGCAAGGAAACGTTCAGAAATGAAGCTAAAGCGTGAGGTCAGACAGACGCTACCTGGACGCGGCAGTGCCGTTTTGGCCGAAAGCTGCAACAGAAGTACTTCCTGGCGAAGCGAGCCTATTTGAAGGCGATGGTAGAAGGGGAAAAAAAACGTACAAAGCTGCAGAATAAAACTTTAACACAGTAAAATTGTGACTGTCTGTCAGGGGAATCAAACAAATACAAACTTTTGCTTACACAGTGTCCTGATTACCTGCAGGTATTTCACGCCACAGCGACCCTCATTTCTTTTTTTAATAATGTAGAAAGCCCACAATTCAATTTCGACACACAGATTATATTACATAGGTTTATATTACGAGTGACAACGATAATCACGTTGATAATCAAGATTTATTTACATTTTAATTACTGTATTAAACGTAATACAGTTCTTTAAAACATAACATAACTAAAGTGGTCAATGCTACACATAGAAATACAGATTTTTCTTCTTAAGATAATAATTGGATAATATTTTAATGTTAACTTTGCTGATAATAATCAAGTATTAATGTATTAATGGGAACAATTACAATTATTATCATAATTGTTTTTGTGTTGTTGTTTTTTTTTGCCAAAGCCAAACATAAATATTGAAAATTAAATGCTTGTGTAATAAGACAGTTATTACAACTTTCTAAAACAAAAAAAAAATCCAGTTTTTAATTTAAACAAAAAGTCTTTTTAACCCAATACTTACTACAAGAACTGCTAATGTCACAAATTATTATTTTAACATATTAGTGTGATAATAAAATGCTTAATTTTTATCGGATTTCTAACAGAAATATGCTGTATTCATTTAAAAATTCCTTGATACTTTATTTTAATAATAATAATAACAATAAGGGGGGAAATACAATATTTTTTATTACCAACAATAATTAATGAAAAGAGAAATAAAAAAAAGAATACTGAGTTTTATAAAGGCAGATTAGGGGGCAGCTATCTAACCTCCTGTGAACTTTATCACTGGCTAAACTGGACTGTTAATAAAAACAGAAGAATTAATTAATAATAAAAAAAAGGCGTGATGTCTGTAATTGTACAGTACGAGTGGAGGTAAATTAACAGAAACAGGAGAGAAACTCACCTTTACTTGAAGCGGCCCCACGTTTCCCTTTTTTGCTCCGTGGCATGTTGTCAGATGATCCAACACGAGCTAAATCTGCTGTAGCTGATACTTACACACACTCACACACTAACGGCAGAATAAAATGAGTTGACCTGATCAATCCTTCCACCAACAGTACAACCGAATACTATCGAATTATCGTATAAAAACCACCAAAACTGTCGTTAGTTCCGGTGAAGTTCACAACTTCGGTCGTGACTTCATCATCCACGTTTTCACACCACTAAATCTCTGTGTGCATGTGTGTGTGTGTGTCATTCCCCGTCACACTAACTCCGGATTTAATTTTTCCTTTAGCGTGTATTATCTGTGTTTATCACCCGGTAACGGATATCCTATGCCAGGCTGAGATGGTAAATATTTTCCGAAATGTCTTGGACAGAGTTTTGTGCACGTTGCCGCTACAGCTTCCACCATTTTTTCCCCGGTAACGGCCCAGAGACCCGGCACGCACCGCCTCTACAATACGCCTCCTAGTGGCTTATGGGTAATGCAGTGTTTATACTTGTCCTTAAAACGGTTCAGAAACAGAGCGTTAAACTGCATTTCCCAGAATTCTATGCGACTATCAGCTGTGTAGAAATGTTTGGGTAATGACGTAGCCTACGAAGTACTTTCGGGTAAAAAAAAAATCCCATTGGCAAATGTCAACTAAGCAATGAGTGTGTTGTAAATGATTTAAATAAAAAAAAAGGATATGCTTTATTTTACCTTAAATATTTACCAGACAAATACCTAGAACTAAATAAAATGTATGTAGTATCAAAAGTTAGATATTATTTAAAATCTGTATAAAACACACTAGCACAATTTCAGTTTACTGTCATTTAATACAATATAACGTGAAAATCTTTATTAGATCATTTTAGAAGAAAATCTTTAAAACTATTTTTTGCTTTTAAACAGGTTTTTGCGTCCTAAACGTGTCTACATGTTTAATCACAAGCTGTGCGCCCCCTACAGGATAAATATATAGTTTATTGTGTATGTATATACAATTCATATTCCTTGCTGAACCGGATAAAGTGGAGGAACAGGTTTAAAATTTAAAATTCCTTTTAAATGGTGTCCCTTTATGCAGTAGCATTGTTATATTACAAGATAAATTTAAAGTCTATGTGGGTGATGATAATCGTACACCAGATCATCCTGGGGCAATAAGCTGTGACATTTCATAAGTTTATTTTCAAAACCTTGTGTTCCATATATTCGCCAATAGAAAAATTGATCCTGGTTTGGGTTATGGTGGATCCAGAACTTGTCCTAGGAACATTGAGCTTCAGGGACTAATAAAACCTGGACTAGACCCCCGTCTATTATAGTGCACCATGCACGCAAAAAGCAGTTTTCTTTTACACAACCCACCCTTCTGCCACCCACACACACACACACACACACACACACACACTCTCAATGTATAATTATATACAGTATTGTTTTTGTTTTGAGAATAATTTAGACCGTTTTTGGCTACATGCACCCATACAAATTTTGTTTGTATTAATTTACCTTATATTTTACTGTATAACAATCATTTTCCACAGAATTCTGATCTTTCAATAGTTTTTTTTCTCCGCTATTAAACGTCTATCTTGCTCTTTCTCTTGATTCAAAACATCAGTGTAGCCAATCAACTAAGACTACTTCCCTGACTGGCATGTAGGAAAACCTGAGATTTAGCAGAATTATCAGCAAATCTATATATTTTAACTTGTACAATGACAAACCATCAGAAATCTACTTGTGATGTCAGTTTTGCGATTAGCTATAAAGCATTTTAACCACGAAACAAGTCAAAGTCTTCAATTAACTGCAGAATCGCTGCCAGTGTCCATCATCATCATATGATTGTATAATTGAGATGACTCAAATAGTGTAGAATATTTGCAGGATCTAATAAAATCAGCATCATTTTATATAAAGCAAGAACCATATAACCACATACATCCATTTTATTAATAGTTTTAAATACTCTAAAAAAATTTATTCATTTAAAATAATGAGAAGTACAAATAATTTTCAATAAAATGTTAGTTTGGTTTTGCAGATTACAGTACAGGAAATGGTCCAATGCAAATAGGAACGATTCAATCAAACTGAAATAAACAATGCAAACCTAAACTAATAGTTGGAAATACAAAAGGACAGTTACTAATAATTAGCCTCACTCAGTGCAAAAATCTGCTACAATTATACTAATAAAAACACAAACTAATAAGACTACATGTATTCATACTCTTGCTCCTAACTTTAATAGCCTACATGTTGGTCAGTATTATTTAGCATAAAATTAGGATTTCGTACCCTAGAAAACAGTAATAGTATGAAATTAACATTTACGCACAGTATAAAAGTGTATTTTAGTGTGTTTGCTCTCAAATATAAATGTGACATATTTTAGACACTTTATATGTATTTAGGACTATAAAGAATGTCATATATAGATGTCCATGAGATGCACTGTCCATATCTCATTCTCCATTAGTAAAATTAATAAAACCAAGTGCTAGAAACTGTCGGAAATGCTTCCCTGACCAAAAAAACAACAACTTTTTTAAAAAAAAATAAGTGATTTGACCAGTTTATGGTTAATTTATTGTCCAGTGTAATAGTTTGAAGGGACAAACGGCATCTTGCTGATCACAGCTGGTACCATCTTCTTCCTCACCTCCACCTGAATAGGTGTTCCCACTTTACTAAAACTGGTTTCCACATAACCCATGGCAACATTCTGCTTTAGGCAGGGAGACGGGCATCCACTGGTGACCTCACCTTAAAATAAAAAAAAATATATGTTATATATATAAAAATAATTAGAATAATTAACATTTTAAATTGTAGCTTGACTAAGTGAATGTATTTTTATTAGTGCATCTTACATATCAGTTATGTTTAATAACGATTTTAAACCTTATAGGCTAATAAAATAGTTAACTATTTATACAGAAATACTATGTAACAGTATTGTAATAGTATTATTAAGTACAGCAATAATATGTTTAGCACCAGCCTTGTTTTTCTGTTGCTGAAATTTTATGATTCCATTTATTGTAGTTAAAAGTATATTAATATCAATTGCAAAACCAAACTAGATATTTATCGTTCCAAGAGTCTCCTACAATGTCTTTGTGTTGTGATACCTATAATTTTGCCATCAGGGCTGAGGATGGGGGTGTGTTGTCGGGCTGGTGGGCCACTGGAGACAAGTCCCACTCTTTTTCTCAGTGTCTTTGCTTTAATCTGTGGAACGATGACATCAGCCCCGGGGAAATCCCTCGTTTGCCGACGACGCTTACCTACAACCAGATGCAGCCGTATGATACACTATTATCAGATATACCACACCTATTACAGTACGCAATAAAACACACACCTATAGTCCACAGGAGACTCGCTTCTACGGGTGTTGTAGTTTCATCAATGTCGTTGCCGTAGAGACAGAGTCCTGCTTCCAGTCTCAGGCTGTCTCTTGCACCGAGGCCAGCCAGTTTCACCTCACTGTTGACTAGTAGTTTCTCCACCAACTCTACCACACGCCCACATGGAACAGATATCTAAAAAAGAGACACATTTTTAATGATGTATAATGTGTTTCTAAAAAGATAAACATATACACTATATATTCCAGGAAATTGTGGAAACCAGCACACACACACAAAAGAAAGTTTTTATTTTCCAACCGGTTGCCTTAAAGTTGGCAGCACACAGTGTCGTAGAATGCCGTTGTATGTAGTATCACATTATACCATCACTAGAACTAAGAGACCCAAACACTGTTCCAGAATGACAATGCCCCTGTGCACAAAGCCCCTGATCTCCATGAAGACATTTGCTAAGATTGGCTTGGAAGAAGTCCAACTCGCACAAAGCCGCTGATGAACTGGAACTGGAGGGTTACCTCCTCAGCCAACCTTAGTGCCACATCGGACTAATTCTATTGTGGCTAAAAAGGAAAAATCTCACATAAACGCTCCAAAATCTGAAGCTGAAGACTGGGACCAAATCTGCAATAGGATGTTTAAAAAACACATATGATAGTCATGTGTCTTGTACTCAACACGAATGCCCAATGTTTTAAACAGATACACAGACAGACAGATAGATAGACAGACTAGACTGGACTAGACTATCATTGCAGTTTTTAATGCTTATTTTTTTCCATCACACACCTCAACCCCATCCTCCCCAGTGTACCCACAGCGAGTGATCCTACAGTCCTGAATGCCAAACACTGGGGTCAAAACACTAGTCATAAAAAACAGCTTCCTGAGGTCATCACACACCCCCTCCTGCAGCACGCGTGCTGTCGATGGACCTACAAACACACACAAAAAGATTAAAAATGCTTACAAATATTCACTCAGTTATATGCACAACGTTCTGTACAGTCTTACCCTGTATAGCAATCAAACTCTCCTCCAAATACTCTAAATCAGCATCATGACCCACAGACTTAAACTCCTGCAATTTGGCCTACAAAAAAAAACAGCATAAAAAAGGAATTTGAAAAAAAATTGCTGCAAACAATAAAACTGGGGATGTTTTGCATCAATTTTACATAAATTATTTTCTTAATGAACATTAAATACATATTGCATGTCATGATGTCATTTATACTACAGCAATCAGTCTAATATCAGTCTAAATTTAACTTTCAGGGGTTTCTGCCATCTTGGAACTGTGATAATCACATGACCTCAGCTTTTTACACAACAATGTACAACAACTTACAAGTGAATCCACTATAAAAATTCCTTTTTTTATAAATATTAATGTTAGTGTAGACTGAGAAGTTTAGCTCATGACAAGTGCCCCAAAACAATCTCTAAAAAAATGTCTGAAATCTCATACTTCCATACTAGAAAGTAGGCAAAACTGAGTATGCGTGCCGAGCAGTATGTCTAAATCCTTGGTATATAAAATACAGTAGATGAAAAATCACAAGATGACCTACTGCTATTAAAATCTATCCCATGAGGCAGCGGGAGAGACGATACATAATATGCAGAAGTGGCGTAAAGCACCTAAAAGTGCTTAAAAAACATTGTTCCTTGTAGATAATTGCACTTGTTTAACATTATTCAAGTTAAATATTATCATACTTTAAATGTGTGCTGCTGAGACATCTTATGTTCCCAGACAATATCAAAATGTAGTACGTCCGAATTTTAGTCATACTCCTGTAACCATAATATATAAAATGTCCTTTTTTTTTAACAGTCGGGAAAATACATACTTAATTAAATGTAGTACATACCTTAGTATATCATGCAACATAATATACTTAATAGCATAACATACTTATGCTACATATTATGCAATTTCGTACATATCTAGTATAATGCAATAATAAATATGCAATAATATATAATATATATAATAATATGTAACACAATACTGTATACAATTTTTTCTCTAAAGTGATGTCAAATAACCCTCAATCAACAATTACTAAAACTACATCTACCTGTTATGAAGGTAACAGTTAATATCAGCTTATGCTTATAGAATATTTTACTCTATGTTGTCCTTTATGATTCTAGTCTTTCTCTGCCGCTTACCTCCATATGAGCAGAGTCTTTATCTGCACAGCCAGCGTTGGACACCACATACAGATAACCCAGATCTGTCTTAGTCACTATCAGGTCATCTATAATGCCCCCTTTATTGTTGGTGAAGAGACTCAGGGTGCCCTAGAAACACAGTACAGAGACTAGAGCCTGAAAACAAACCCACAGTTTAATTCTTATTTACATGAACTGAACTGACAGCTTGTGTAATGTTCCAATAGAGAGAACTTTTTACTAATAATTCAGCCTCAATAGCACCAGTAAAATGTAATCTAAGTAATAATTTTATAGCTGAATAAATGTGTAGGTGCACTTGATCACCTGGTTGTCCTTCAGGTCTGCAACGTCTCCGACAATCAACGACTCCATGAACTTTACTCGATCTTTTCCATGGACTTTGGTCTAGAAGCAATAAGACATGAGCAAGTTTACAGAAGGCTTTTATATTGAAAGAAAACACAAGTTATTTTTTATGTAACACTTGTGGTGACAACACACACACATCCTAGTTTATACCCACAAAGGGAAATAAAAACAGATTTTATCAGGTCAGTGATTGAATCTCGACTGACATTTGCATTTTCATGTGGATGAATAATGCATGGGCTTTTTTCAGGAAACAATGCGACGGTGTGACGTCTGTGAGTTTTATGGCACAGCTGAGTAGAAAATTGGAAAGGTCATGGATCAGACTTGTTTGTGTGAACTCAGCCTACACAGACCTGTAACATGTGGCTGACATCGAAGATGGAGCAGTGTTGGCGTGTGTGGAGATGCGAGTTGATGTGGCTGTCTTTGTATTGCACCGGCATGCTCCAGCCTGCAAACTCAACCATTTTACCACCATGAGCCACGTGGAATTCATAGAGAGCGGTTCTCTTCAGTGCCGCCTGTATGGATAATAACAGAGCCAATGACAGGACAGGACATTTTATATTCATAATTTATTTTTAAAAAATCAGATAATGCAGTGAAAAGGAAAAATCTTACATTCTCAACACCTCTATTGTGTGTGTGTGTGTGTGTGTGTGTGTGTATCTCTCTGTAATCTCTGCTGCTCGGATGTGTACTCTATGATCTGGAACTGACCTTTGGGCTTTAAATCTAATGTATTAGTCTGTGTAAAGTCACCTCGGTCTCAGAAACGCTTCGAAACCTTGTCAGGATCCGTTTCAACTCGAAACAATTGAAATTCAGAAGCATGTAAAACTTTATATTATTACTTTATATAAACAGAATCATCAATATTTTATTTTAATTTAAAAAGGCTCTGTCTGTTTTCTCTGTACATTCTCTTTGGTATTGCATGATGGGATAAATTAAGGGCCAAAATCAGCAAACGAACGGACGGACAGACAGACAGGCAGGCAGACAGAAAGGCAGATGGGTGAACGGACGAACGACAAACACACCAGCCAGTTACAGTATATCCACTTAATATATCTAATGAAGTTATGCTGTGTATTTACATTTAGCTGCACTGTAATAAGAGTTATGCACTGTAATAAGAGTTATGTCTAGTAATGAGTTGCATTAATAACTAGAGAGAGGGAGAGAGAGAGAGAGAGAGAGAGAGAGAGAGAGACAGAAAAAGGGAGGGGGAGAGACAGGAAAAAAGAAAGAGTGAGAAAGAGAGAGGAAGAGAATGAGAGGGAGAGAGAGAGAGAGAGAGAGAGATAAAGAGAGAGAGAGGGAGAGAGAGAGAGATAAAGAGAGAGAGAGGGAGAGAGAGATAAAGAGAGAGAGAGATTGGCAGAATTTAGTACGTTTAAAATACTTTAATTTTTCTCTGTTTATTGAGTTTCTCTATAATTAGACTGAAGATCAGGAAATGTTATTGTGGGTTAATCTTTAAAGGTGACTCGTGCGGACTGTGCACAGATGTCGCGTTCCTCGCGCTTCAGTGCTCAGTGCACAGCAACCTCACTGAACAGATCCGCACACTGCTAATGCAGCACGAGCTCTATTTGCACATTTCTCGGTTGCTGTCATTAAGTTTTAAACGTAACCAAATGTTTACTCGCTCTTAATTTTGACTTTTAGAAAACTTTGTGGATCTCTTTCACCCCCGCTCCTCACTTACCCCCGCTGTCCTGTGTCTCTCCTGCTGTGCATTTCTCCTACCAACAACTGCATTTTGAAGAAAT
Source organism: Bagarius yarrelli (assembly GCA_005784505.1). NCBI lineage: Eukaryota > Metazoa > Chordata > Actinopteri > Siluriformes > Sisoridae > Bagarius > Bagarius yarrelli. The sequence continues at coordinate 635,118 of VCAZ01000070.1, read as the reverse complement.
CCAACCGAAACTCGGGCCCGGACACCAACCCGGCCGCTCACGAGCCCTTGAGCCAGCATTGCGTTTCCTTAAGAACCGCAGCTCTGAGAAATCAACTGACAAACACGCACAAGGTTCCAGCGCGCGCCCGTGTGAACTACGGTCCGGGAAAAACACGGAGTTCCTTGCGAGGAATCCTGGGACGTGTAGTTTTTCTCAATGCAGTTCAGCTCATTTACCCTCCCGAGTGGGGCATTATTAATTTATCGCCCTCTTACGGTATCGCCCAACATTTTAGAAACACTTTGATTACTTATATCGGACAAAGAAAAATATGACGTCACCATGTACAAGAATTACATACGTTCATTTCATTTATACATCTGAGCAATTGGGGTTACGGGCATTGTACAGGGGCCCAGCAGTGGTACCTGGTTGGTGCTGGTAATTAAACCCTGGTCATTCAATTAGTAGTCCACCACATTAACCACTAGGCTAAGATGTTCAGTGATGAGACTTAAAGCACCTTGCTCTGCACGTTGTGTCTGCTAAATGATGTAAATGTAAACTAACATGAAATGTTTGCCAGACGTTGCTTCTAGGTTGTATTATGTATGCAACCAATGTTCTCATGACATTATTCTAGAACATTTACCATAAGTTTCTTTTCTGAAGGTTTACCATTTCAAATGAAAAAATCCATAAGCCTTTTCCATGTCATTCATTCATTCATTCCCCCGCTTATTCCCTAATTTGGGGTCACAGGGATCTGCTGGAGTCTATCCCAGCCGTCTCTAAGAAGGCAAAGGGCCGGAGGGGTAACACCCTGGACAGGTTGGCAGTCCATCACAGGGCCACACACAGAAAGGCCCCTGCAAGGGAATCAATCCAGGGACCTTCTTGCTCTGAGGCAACAGTGCTAACCACTAAGCCACGGTGCTGCCCCTTCATTATTCTCATTACTTACAATTCATTCAGTTCCATAATTATTGTAAGTGATCCACAGCTTTATATTTTTCAAAAGTAAAGTAAAAATATAATCTGAGATTTAAGACAGACACATAATGTTTACATACTCGCTTATACCGTGTGCCATGGAAATAACACGCCAGCTAGCTAGACAAACAATTAATTTCAGTATAAGGTTAACCAAATATATTAGAAAAAATAATAGTTTTGCCTGCAGTTTATGGAAATTACATAAAGAAAGTTGTTACTCATGTGTTTTTATTTGTAAGCTTATGCACAAGATTAAGTTTAAGAATCAGTCTCAGATTACAAAATACATAAGGGATTTTCTAGCTTGTACTTTTTGTCATTTAATTTTGTTTATAATAACTGTTTCCTCTATTAGCCCAGAATCTATTAATATACCCCACACGCCCTACTGCTTTACTGCTGCTATTTTTGGGTGCGGGAATGCTGGACTGCCCCACGCCGGCTGCTCGTTTTGGTGATAAGGGGAAGACATTAAACAGGACAAGCTGTTTTATACTTAACACTGTAAACTTATTCTGTTTGTCTGTTGTAAAGAATTAAAAAATTAGACCAGTGGTTTAAGTCTATATTAGTCTAAGTGAACCTAAGAGTGTTGTGGCATTTCTTTTATAGCAGTGGGGTTATAAGGCTTTTGATTCGGATTAGAAACTGTCTTTTTATTAATTGTGTTTGAAGAGGATGCACTCCCAAGGTAAGATATGGCATAGAAGCTGTTCTGAGTAAATACAAAAAATGTCTGTGGAATACGTACTTTTGCAGAAATAACAAGTTAGGAGGTTCAATCAGTTTATTTGTATAAAAGTGTAAAATAATGTAAACCATCATGTGACAGTTGCTAACATATTTATGGAAACTATAGCGCAAATATCACTTTATAAACTCATGTATATTAATAAAACAAAAATGTATAGCTTTATTACTTTAAGGAACATTTCTCAATTCATTCAGTATGTAAAGTCAGAATAAACTTTACTGACATTTAAATTGTAATTTAATTTTTTTTTCCCAGGACATATCACAGTATTATAATATTACATTAGTTTTAAAAAAAGAAGTAGTTAAATCTAGAAATCCAGGATTCTCTTGGTTGTTCTTCTGGTTTTCAGTATTAAGGGTATAAGGACAAAGAAACAATTAGAATTTTATACAATATAAAACACAACCACTCCATAGGGCTTTATTAGGAGGATGAAATGTTCTAATATTGAATATGTGTATCGTGTTCTGTAAAAACGCTCACACAGTGATGTGCTTACAAATGTTACTCTATACAGCTCTAAAAAATAGTTAGTGGGAAGTGGGAAGTGTTAGCGGTGGAAGTGGGAAGTGGTTAAGGTGTTGGACTGCTAATTGGAAAATCAGGGTTTGATTACCAGCACCACCAAGTTTCCTCTCTTGGGCCCCTGAGCAAAACCCTTAACCCCCAATTGCTGTTGTATAAAGGAAATAATGTAAGTCGCTCTGGATGAGGACATCTGACAAATGACGTAAATGTTAAAACATCAGTCTTTCCCAAATTAAAATACAAAATTGTGAAACTAGTGAAAAATGCATAAAATTCTGACCTTTGGCCAAAACACAACCACTGTCTATATATATATATATATCTATATCTATCTATATATAGATAGATATAGATATAGATATATATAATTACAGATGGCAACAAATCGTCTTTAATTAGTCTGACGGTTTTTACAGCGGTGTGGTCTGTAGTCAGACAGCATGTGCAAGGTTATAAATGAACTAAATTCAATTCAATTCAATTCAGTTTTATTTGTATAGCACTTTTTACAATGGTGATTGTCACAAAGCAGCTTTACAATTAGAAATACATAAGAACATAAGAAATTATGACACAGAATGAAACAGAAATTAGTTTGTCCCTGACGAGCAAGCCGGGGGCGACGGTCGCAAGGAAAAACTCCCTGAGATAGGAAGAAACCTTGAGAGGAACCAGACTCAACAGGGAACCCATCCTCATTTGGTTGAAAAACAGGTAGCAGGGATATGAGGTTACATTGTGTGTGTGTGAACAACTTAAATCATTAGTCCTTAGCGAGCAGCCGGAACGTCTTTATGGCGAAGTGGGTCGTCCTAGATCGCCCTGGTGATGCATCATCCGCTGGGCAGGTCACAGGGAAGGGTCCAACAGGACCGGGTCGGAGGTGGGGGTCTGGATCACCGGCAGCTCCGTTGTGGCGTATGTAAACTCAACAGTGAGAGAGAGAGAGAGAGAGAGAAGAGAGAGAGAGAGAGAGAGAGGGAAAGGAAGGCAAAAAGAAGGAAAACAGTTAAGTGATGTAATCACACGGTTTGGATTGATTAAGTGAATAACTAAAGAGGTTTTGTTATTGTAAAATGTATTTATCTCTATATAAATGCATTAATTATATATAAATCTTTTTAATTGAAAGTTCTTTGGATGCCCTATTTTAATCAAAATTAGCCAGTCATGGAGATCAACAATTCTGGTCAAAACCCCAAATTTTTCCTGATTTACATTTACAGTTCTGACATTTGGCAGATGTCCCTATCCAAGTGACTTACATTTACCTAATTCACTTTATCCTAGTGAGAATGTAAGGGTTTTAAGGGCTTTGCTCAGGGGCCCAGCAGTGGTATCTTGGTGGCACTAAGACTTGAACCAATAATCTTCTGCTGTCAACACCTTAAACACTGAGCTACCACAAATGTTTGTTAGATTTGCTTCTGTTTTAAAAGTTCTTGTAAAAGTGTACGTGTAAACTCAAACGCTTGTTCTGTGAGCAGGAGTGTTAGTCAGGTCTCCTCCGACTCCTCCTTCAACATTTATACCCATCAGTGATAAAGACATGACTGAGATTGAACTGCACACGGTGGACTCCATCAGTGACCTGCACCGCACACACACTGAACAACATAGCAAAGGTACCACACGGCACACGCTTTCATCAACAGATCATTAAATAAACAAGAATCTGATTCACCCGCTTGGACAGATATGTACTCATGCTAGACCTAACCATTTAAAGCGCCATGTCTCTGTCAGGTGTCCGACCTCCACGTCCACAACCACCATCCATCAATGGGAACCCCCAGATGATGGACAGACCAGTCATATGTCAAACAGCGTATCGATTGAAAGTGTCCCAATCGAGCCGAATTAGTTATTTGTGGAATTCCTGTAAGTGGCAATACTCTTTAACTTGTATGGCTGTAATGCTGATCCTCCTCACCGTCATTCTTATCTTCAGCTTCTTAGGTGAGAAACACACGCACTCTCTTTTACTCTAAAGATATATTCAAGAACTAAATTAATAGCTTTCTCTTACAGCTAATTACCCGTTGATTAATTAACAAAATGAATAAACAAAAGACTGAAAAAGGAAAAATGTTTTGATTAGTTTGCCTGGTTTAACATTTATCTGGCATTTCAGTTTATTCTAATGGTGTGTGTTTGTTACCCCTCTAGTCCAGCAGAGCAGAATGCTACACAGGCTAGCAGAGACACTGTCCCAAAGACAAGAAACAACAGAAGAACTATCCATCATCTTTCAGGAGCTTCAGACTCTGCGCAAAAATCTAACCGGACTAAAAATCCGACACTGACCACACAGACAAACGTCACACACACACACGGTATCATAAAAAAATCAATCAATTCAATCAATTGTTTCACTTCTCAAATGTCTTTTGGGAGAAATTGCAGACAACAAACAGGTGTGACTGACTTTAAGACAAGCTCAATAACGCAGTGATAAGATTGTATATGTTGCCTATAGTGTCTTACAGATTAACCGTCAGAATCTAGTCCTGTAAAATGTCTTATAACAGGATGTCCACAAAGTTTTAGTTATTTTTAAGATTTTTCAATACCAGATTATATGGAATTTAAGAACACCAAACTTTCCATGAAAATACACGAACATACATACAGTACATACATATATCTCTTCTCTTGGGCTCTCACATACTCCTGTGTCTTCCTGCTCTTTATGTGCGATTCCACCACTTTAATGTTCACCAGCAGCACCTAAAGACACACCCTTTTGTGTCTGTTTTATTAGTTATAACAGTACCAGCAGTAATGTAACAGTATGTTTGGCTCAAAACAGGTGTGGTTGGCGGTCCAACCTCATACTGTAACCAATCGTGTACACATTTGTGCCTTAATATCCCAATTAAATTCTAATGAGTATAAACTGTCACTATAAATAAAAACTCCAAACAAACAGTACAAAATCTTGGGTTAATGAATTTTATAGATGACTAATGTAAAGGACAGGATAATCAACAAAAAAACTTTCAACACTGATATGTATAAATAAGATATGAAGATTAGTTTGTCATATATACTTGTGGCAATGAAATCTCCAGCGTGTGTGATCATGAAACTATATAAATAAATGGTGATCAGTGTAATTAGTCCTTTAAGGTTAGGTTTAAAAAAAAAAAAAAAAAAAACACAGGTAAAAATATCTTTCAACCAGAATAAAAGCCTAAATAGATACACCATTAAACACTCGTGCTTATTAACATGTTGTAAAGATTCAAAATGACACAAGGACCATGTATTTTGCACAAACAATAAAACTTTAAAAAGCCTGTTTCGAGCTAGAACTAATTCATTATAACGGTATAAAAAAAAAACTTTAATTCCTTTCAGAATTTGAGTTTTAAGACTGTAATTTTAAGACAGGATGTTAGAGGGATTTAAGCACCAGCTTCACTTTTTCTCTATAATGTGCTCCTCACACTGCTCTCCACTATATCCTTCATAACACACACATTTAAATTTTGACTTCAGGTCCTGGTCAAATTCATTTCTAGTGTCTTGCTGGGTAATCATGTGACCGGAATGAGGGTTGCGTCTTACGCAGCGTCCGTTTGCACTGCACACCTTTCTGCTGCAATGTGCTACACTGCGCTGCAGTGCGTCCAAGTACACGCCTAAAACCGTGTGGATGTAGTCCCGGAGAAGAACACACCGTTTCTGACAAGAGAGCGAAAAGAGAGGTTTTAGTCACACCAAAATTGAATTCAATCACAGTGTAAAAAAAAAAAAAAAATACCACACATTCCTCTAGTCCGGATAAGAAATATTCACTTTATACAGAAAATAATATTTGTAATAACTATTATCCACAGGAAAATATTTAAACACTGACCTTCGACTTAGCAAACTTCATTTCGCCCCATAACACCACACCAGCAGCACCTAAAGACGCAACCTCTCCCAGTGTGTTCTCCAGATCAGTCTAGGGTAAAGTTAAAAACATACAGATCCAATCAACTGAGAGGGATTTCAAAATGTTATAGGAGGTCACGCAACTATCCTAATAATTCTTTACATTATTATTATTATTGATAATTAAGTAGCTAGAAAAATATAACATTCTCTGCTAGTGCAACTTTAACCAACAGGATTCGGTAAATTTTGACCAGGTAGCATTACCAATGTAGCGCTGTGCAAATAAATGACAGAATTATCTTTCAGTTGTTGATTTATGGTTTTTTTTGTTTTGTTTTGGCAGTGAATGAAATGTGTTGAGCTGCTGTTCAAATACTGAATATAATTTCTGAGAATTGGTTTAAAATATGAATTAATTTAATAAGTGGTAAATTATTGCCACAAGAAGAACAAGACAATGTCGGATGTTGCTAAATCCTGAGCAAAAAAACTGAGCCTGGGAATCCAGTCAGAGCTGCTGATTAAAAAAAAATACTGCTGGATATTCCAAAACCGGCACTTTAATTTGTTCTTTAAATAATAAAATTATATTATTGGTGTGTTATGTGGTAATTTTAAGACTCTCACACACCCAAAAGGGTTTAATTATGGGCATCCTTAGCATACTTCATTAAATGTATTCAAAAGGAGCAAACAACATTAATTAGATCAACAGTGTGTATCTGTGATTATACCTGGTTTAAGAACTGCTGAGATTTTATAAAAGCCACTCTAGCAAAAGGTAGAACAGGAAGTTGTTGTGATGCCACTCGGAATGCCTCGAGCACACGATGTCTAACCATAAGTCGCATGTTTGGGTGTCCCGCTAGTCCACGGCGCACATACACACTTGGATACAGTGCAGTGGACTGCTGCCATAAAAATGTCAGTCTGTCATTTTGTGCTTTTATTTTAGGTTTGCACTGCCCGGTGTATCCATTCTCTTTTGTCCTGTGGTCATTATAGCAGCTGGGGTATCCATAAAACCCCCACAATCCCTTAGGACGAGTCCCGACTCCGAGTCTCAGCGTTTCTTCCATGAACGAATGTGCTGCTTTTTCAAACCCAGTCATTGCCAGTGATGTAACTTCCCCCTCAGACAAGTCTGGATGTTTTTCTCTTACCAGTTGTTTAGACAGATCAGTGTAGGCTTGTCGGGTTCCGAAGTTGCGGATCCACAGAGGTTGCCACTTCTCCCAGTCCACCACAGCCAACCCATTGAAACTCTTCTGCAGAAGTGCACTGATCTGTGCCTCTGACAGTGCAAGGTGATCCCTAAGATTGCCATTTTGAGGAACTCCGCCATTCACAATGAAGCCCTCACGGTTAATGTAGGGATACAAACCAAGTCGGCTGTCATAAAACAGACTTATCTTCTGACCTCTGAATTTCTGTTCTGCATTGTGTATGATGCCGTGCTGCCTCAGCGGCAACATAACTCCAAACTCACGCTGGCATTTTGAGGTGGGCATGTTCCACACAACCGAGAAAAGCTGTTTACTTATGACTGAGCCGCTGTCCGAAACAATGACGCTGACAAACGAGATAAGGACTAACAGAAAGGATCCGCAAAACATGATGGTTCCTCCTGTAAAAATAAAGATCACAAATTCATTTTGATTATTGTTAATAAATTACAGTAGCTACAGTATAAACTCGGAAAAAAAAGCAGGTCAAACTCGAATTAAATCAAATACTCAATCAATCCATCTATCCATCGTCTATACCTGCTTATTCCTAACCATGGGGATCTGCTGGAGTCTATCCCAGCTGTGATTGGGCGAAAAGCAGAAGTACATTCTGGGCAGGTCACCAGTCCATCACTGGGCAATATACAGACAGGCAACCACACACACTCACACCTAAGGGCAGTTTATCATCATCCTAACTTGTTTTTGGACTGTGGGAGGAAACCAGAGTACCCGGTGTAAACCCAAGCAACCACAGGGACCATACAAACTCCACACAGAAAGGCTCCAGCCTTCTTGAACACAAACCATCTTGTTGTGATGCAACAGGGCTAACCACTAAGCCAGCATGCTGCCCCAAATACTTCATCAAAAATACTATCAACTGCAAATTGTTATGCTGCAGCGGTGGGATATTATAGAGGAAAGAAAAGTCAGTGAGGGTGTTGGAAATTGGAAAATATGCAAGTAAAAGGATTTGCACAACTCTGACTAGCATCAAGGGCAACTGTGATAGCAAGACTCAGATCTATAAAAAAAGGGGTAAATTTTGTAGCGTTCCTGAAATGCATTGGATGGTACCTGGTACGGAAAAGAACAACTGGTAAATCAGTCAAGTCAAGTCAGCCAAGCCTCAGTGATGCGTATAGGTAGTGAACGGTAGCTTGTCTTTTCCAGTCCAGGTTAGTACTGGCTATGGTAAAGATGTCAGAGCAAACAGTGAAATGCTAATTGCTGTGAAAGGATTGCATAGGCAAAGACTGGTCAGAGTGCCCATGATCACTCCTGTCTACCACCAAAAGCACCTACAAATACTATGTAAGCTATCAGTACTGGGCCATAAACCAGTGGAAGAAGGTGGAAAATGTGGACAAGCTTGTCCAGGTACGTAGCTTACCTGGGAAAAGAGATGGCACCAGGGGGCATTGGGCACAACGGGGAACTGTACTATATTCAGTAAGTGGTTTAAAAATGATAGCTGGTCAGTGTATGTATCTCTGTATAAACTTTAGTTTAATTACATGCTAGTAAGTAAAAATAAAGGTTAAAACTAAGGACAGACAGACAAAAAAATGAGGTTGGAAATTCAAACTGAAATAATTATGCACCAACCAGTCATTTGTTATATTTATTAGCTGCAGTACTGCTGCAATTCATTGCTGGCACAAACTAAGATCACATGATTTAGTGGCTTTTACACATTTTACACCCCAATTACAGGAAGCAGTTAGTCATTAACTGTATGATGCAAATACAGATGCTGGAAATACTGCTCTAACAGATAATACAATTTCTCTCTATGAATATTTACATTAAATCAAGATAACGATAAAAAAAAGACACCAGAAAATTAAAGTCACTGCGTTTTTTTATTTTAAAGGTAATACAATAACAATGGCTTGTCTAATTGAAATAACTTGGTAGTTATATTTAGTATGAAGTCTACATGACTGGTCATGTTCACATTAAAAGTATATACTAAGGCACATTCAGGAAATTTCACAGAAATTAGGTTAATCTATTAGGACTAATACCCTGAGACACAGAATAACTGCTTTAAACCAAATTCCTTTGCCTGCGAGATACCATGACTTGTAGATTTACAGGTTCTGAGCTGTGCATCGGTATGTGTGTATGACTGAGTCAGGTGTGTCAGCAGCAGATGTCCTTGTGCATCCAGAAAATAGGCAGTCCTCGATTATCTGTGTATGGCGTCTGTTCCAGAGTTTGTTCCACAGGAACCCATAAACATAGAGGAAGAGCCGGGGCAGGTGGTGGGACAGAAGAAGGGGTAGAGTGAGATGAAGAAGGAGGAAGTGCTGGTGGTGGTGGAGGCGGTAGATGGATTGCGTTTGGTGGAGGAGGTGGAGGCGGAGGTGGAGGGGGATTAGTGTTGAGTGCCGCCGTCTGATCCCTCACATTTTTTCCTGCCTCCAGCTGATTCTCAGTTGTCCTGCAGAACTTATGCAGTAGTTCCATAGGAACGAGTGACGCCAGCGTGCCCACGTTCTGAACAGGTTGCGAGAGCTTGAAGCCCAGGTGGGCATAGAAGTACTGCTTATCGTGTGTAGTGAGGTAGAGTCGGGTGAAACCTCTGGAATGGGCATAGCGCTCCACTTGCTCCATCAGCGCTCGGCCGTAGCCCTGCCCCCGCAGCTCATCTCGCACCACTACTGATTCCACAAACGCACTTCGGCTGCCTAGAACACGTGATACCCGGGCATGTCCGATCAACATCTCGCCCTTCAACAGGATGAGGCACACTGGGTAGTTATCACTAGACTGGCGAAGCGAGTGAAGCCGCGCCCCCATGCTGCGCTGCCACTGGGCATTCAGAAGGTCAGCACATGCATCCAAAAGATCCCAGCGATGGTGAAGTGGGACGATAGAAACCGCCGATGTGCTAACATCACTGTCACACCTGCACACATGGTCACAGGCAGGAAGGGGATTAATACCGGGATCAAGATATGGGTTTGGTGCAACAAGCTGCTTTCTGGATGTGAGACGTGCAGTCAGTCTGGTGATGCAGAGGTTGGTGATGGCAGGAACAGTGCAGAGCTACTATTAACATTTAGCATTTTACATTCTGTTACATGGCAAAAGGAACTCTAAACAGTGGAAAAGAGCCACATTTTGTTTCAAACTGTTGGTTTTGTCTTTTTTTGTACACAACATATTTTTTCTGACAGTTAAAGAGGCTTTAAGCGCCATAACACATTCTGACCACAAAATGTCATACATGTGAATTCATTCACAGTAGTGAAGTCAAGGTTTCTGCTATATATATAAAAAATGTTAGTAGTATTTATAAATGTTTATTAGTAATTATAACAAAATTATATAGATTTTACTTAAATGCAATGTTCCAAGTTTAGAAAGATTCTCCGAAATTGTTTTGCAAAAAGAATTACAACCAAACAACTAACCAAGTACCAGCAAACTACTTTTTCCTGCTTAAAACACTGCTGTATAAAGAACAACGTTGGGAATGTCGGACAATTAAAAGCAGATTTTATTTTGACTTTTATTAAAGCAGAGTGACTGTGCTGTCGAAATGACCAATCTGTATTGACTAAACTAAACAATTCCATCAAAAAAAATTACAATTAAACTCTGCTAAAAACAACTGCTTCTAATTACTGTGTTACATTCGTACAAACCGGCGACGCAACACATCACATTTACTCAAACTCTCACTGCGCTAACAGCGGCAATGCCTACAGACTTACCCACAGTGATGTGTGTCCAAAAGTGGCGGGACCGAAGTGAGCCCCACACACACACAGTCACAGTAAGAAGAGGTTAATAGAATCAGGAAATAAGAGTTTGTCTGTATGTATTCAAAGGTGTCAAAACCTTTCAGTTTTGCTGATTTGAGATCAGTTTAATACAAGTTATTTTTATTGTCAAGAACTGTTGTGGTTTATCAGAAAATCTAGCAGAACAGTTTAGGTGAGACAGACGAGGGGCAGTGTATCTCATGACTTAAGAAACGTATGATGCAGACTATCAGGTCCTGTGTCTTTCATACAATATGCTTTAGTTCCAATAAAACATGGCGGAAGAAACCATATAATTAAATAAATAAAATAAAATAAATATTCAACTTCATTGTCATTGTCCGGGGTACGTGTACAGAGCCAATGAAATGCATTTTTCGCATATCCCATCTTAGTAAGTTGGGGGTCAGAGCGCAGGGTCAGCTATGATTACAGCGCCCCTGGACCGGCGGGGGGTAGGGTCTTGATCAAGGACCAACAGTGGTTGAGATTGACGGTGGTGGGTTTGACCCAGGTGTTTCTGGATTCAAATCGCTACGCAGCACCTTAACTATTGAGCAACCATTGAGCCACCACTGCCAATGTAAATTTAGGTTATTATAAAACCGAATTAACACTCGTATCGTCTTCTAGTCACTTGTTTCCCTCTGATTTAGCACTTTATAAAGCAGGACATAGAATCTGAGACAGAGTTACAAAATTTAAATTTATGCATGTAATTTAAAAAAATTAATTATCTGTATAGAATTACATTAATTATATATATATATCATATATTTGATGTTTTAATGATGAATAAGTTTGTCTTTAAATTTTATAAAACCAGTACACGGGAATTTAGCGGGATGCTAATGCGCAGAAGGGGTCATGCAAAAACGCCAGAAGTTGAGAAAACAAAAAATTGAGAAAACACTTAGTTTTAAATTGACTTTATGTTGCAAAATTTAAAAAAATGTGTTGCTTATTTATTGCATTTACAGATTTGGCAGACGTCCTTATCCAAAGCGACTTCCATTTATCGCTTTTTTTTTTTTTTTTTATACATTGAGCAATGGGGTTAAGGGTCTTGCTCAGGGGCCCAGAGTGGTGGCTTGGTGGTGCTGGGAATCGAAGGCCAGTCTTTCTGATATCAGTCCAACACCTTAACCACTAAGCCACCACTTGCTTCCATAGTAACAGAGGGGCAGTTCATAGGCAGGTATTAACCTAAAAGAATACAGTTATTATTATTATTAAGAAAATATTAAAATATATCAAATGGGGCGTCTGTATATGTATATATATTAATATAAAAGGAACATGTTTATTATTATTACATTTGTTCCCCCCATTGGGACAAAATTTCTCTGGAACACATTTTATATTCGTTCAGGAAGGAATGGTGTAAGAACTGCCCACCGATGCGCTTTATTTAAAAAACGGATGACGCGAACTTTTGCCTAATATGGTTATAGTCTAGGGTGTTGATACAGTAAGTAATGTTATAACTCCGAAAGCTGGTTCTAATACTAGTACTAATAACCCAGTAAACATTATAGGCTTTTAGTATTGGACTAGTTTTAATATCCATTCTGGTGTTTGTTAGAAGACCCTGAATTTACAAAGCTGCAGTTTTTAGCCAAGTACTTCGCGAGCTGGTTTTGTCTCTTGTTTGTTTTGGTTCTAACGGATTTAAACGTTTTTTTACTCATTTGTTTATTGTATATAATATAATATATATATATATATATATATATATATATATATATAATATATATAATATAATTTTTAACACCGCGACGATTTAGTGTAAAAAAAAAACAGGCGCACAGCGCACAAGTAGTAGCACAAGTAAAGATCAACACTTGTTTTGTGTAAGTCAGTACAGTGATTTAGAAACACTGTGGTCAATTTCCTCTTATACCTGATTTTAACAGCTTGGTGTGTATGTTGCTCAAGTTTTTACCCACATGTCAGTTTTCTTCCTCTTTTCTTTCCGTGGTCACACACTGCATGTCAGAACCCAACATGTTATCAAGAGACAAACGATCCTTGTGAGATTAATTCACCATCCCGCTTCCCAGAAATCAAATAAAACTTTACACGCCGTTTCTCTCGTATTATTTGACAGATTCAAACAGTTGTTGTTGTCACCGCGGCTATGGCGTTTTGTTTAAATATGTAAAATGTAAAAAACCGACGTCTTGATCTGAGAGACTCTGAACCCACAGACGCCCTCTGCGTATAGGAGGCTTCATCAGATAATAAATACCTCACCGCTGTGCTGTGATCTTTATTAGAAAGATGAAAGTGAATACAATTAATTATTTATATTAAAATTTACAAAACTAAACATGTACTAAATAGATTAAGCGCCAGCTGTTGGCACACCACATTATATTCATTCGATATGTAAAATAAATATAAAAATAACTATTATAAAAACTATTTTACTCAATATATAAGGTTTAAAGTGGTGGCTCATGGTTAAGGTGTTTTGACTACCATCCCGGTGTGGGAAGAAGTTAAGGTGTTGGACTACCAAACCGAAGAATGTGTTGATTCCCAGCTCCACCAGGCCACCACAGCTGGATCCCTGATCAAGGCCCTTAACCCCCAATTGTCAGGTGTATAAAAGAGATAAATGTAGTTGCTCTGGATAAGAGGTCTGCCAAATGCTGTAAATGTTTAAGTTCTCCGTCAGAGCAGACATTACCAATGCAGTGTGTATGTTCCAGAATGTAGATTAATCTGTTCATTGGAAACATACATAAGAGTGTGAGTTAACGAGAATCGTTATGAGATGGGAAAAGCACGGGATAATGTCTAGCATTTTATTTTCCGCCTCGTCTTTAGTCAGCATAAGTATCCGATTCCTCAGCCTTTCCAAAAAATCTATAGTAGAATTCAAGAGAGGTGACTGTTCGATTTATTAATTAGAATTACAGAAAAATAACCCTGCACTCAAAATATGGCTTATTAGGGGTTATGGACTAATGCGAATCATGAAGTTACAGGCATATAATAAATTGATTAAAAATTTCTGGGTCACTACTATGTTGCTATCAGGACTGGCTCTAGGCCTGGGCAGGGGTGGGCTGAGCCCAGCCAAATGTTGGTTTTGCCCACCCAATCAAACTTTGGTAAAGACAGCGGTATACAAATCTGTTTTTTTTTTTCTTTCGTCAATTTATGATTTGATAAAAGAAGTTTGAGGTGGGCTGTGTGATGAGAGGTTTGAAGAAGGGGTGCACAAAACCCAGTACCAGGGTGGCTCTCAATGGTTAAGGTGCTGAGTTGTAATCTGAAGACCAGAAACACCTGGGTTAAGCACCACCTCCGGCAAAGCTAAAAACAAATCAGTTTTTGATTGGATGTAAGTATGGAGTGCCTCACTTGCAAGGCGAGGCGGTGCTGGTTTGTCAAGCGTTACAGAAAAGCTGGTACAGACATTTATTCCTAAAGTCTGGAAATATTTGCTTCCAAATGCAATGCATGGATTTTTATTGCCTTCTAAAAAGCCGGTTAGTGTCTCAGGCAACAGTAATGTGCTTCAAAAATTCCATCTATCTACACATCAACTACTTCCATAGATTTTTAATAAATGTTTACTAAATTAAAAAAAAAATATATTACTGGAATATAAAATTTTTATTGGGCCCAAACTTTACATACGTCTTCTTAACAAAGCCCAAGCTAGAATAATAGTACAACAATATTTTTGCTATTCCATCATTTACTTCTATAGAGTATTTATAACCCCACCTTTAAAATATTGCCCCCTTGGCATATCTGTCTGCCCACCCTTCTATGGTTGGCAGGAACCGGGCCTGGTTGCTACTATTTAAAGAGTGGATCACCAGGGTATTCATAATTGCACAGTAAATTATATCAGCGCTCTTGGGAAGCCTGACATGTATCCGTATCCTGTGCTCTTCATGAACAAGGATATCAAAATGCACCCAAGGATGAAGTGTCCTTGAGATCTCCCCAACCATCAAAAGTGGATTTTTAAAATGAAACTGAACATTGTGCTGTAATTAAAATCATTACATTCGAATCTGAGGCCATAATTTCTCCTGAAGAAGCAGGTTAAAGGGAGATCATTAAATCCCATTGTGAGACAGAAGAACCACAAGATCATTAAATTGTCCTCTGCACAGATACAGTAAGCAGTCCAGGATTTTCAGGAAAATACAAATCACCAGGATCCTTTAATGTATGTAACATATAAACAGCACATTTAAAACCAAAACATGTTAACAAAATGATTTGTTTTATTGACTTTTCAGAACAACTCATCCAGAATGACCAAGAGAAGAAAAAAAAAGCACTACATTTTTTCTGCACATTCTCCAGCAGTGCCAAAAAAAGAAAAAAGAAATCCAACAATAGTAGTAGTAATAATCATAATAATAGTAATAATACATTAATCAATACCATATATGGAGTTTGTGTGAGCAAGACGAGGACCTAACATTGGTCACCGTGGATACCACCAGCACTAACTCAACGCACCAATAGCAGGAAAGGTAACAAGTCTTATTTAAATAAGTGTTAATCAAAGCTTTGCACAGTCATAAAATGTTTCTAAAACTTCTCTGTTTAACCATATATATATTTTTGCATTTTTAGTTTTAGGCTTTCTTTCTTTTCACGAATATTATGTCCTCAGAAGATTTTTTCTTGTGGATTTCCAGGATAACTCAATGTCCATGGAAAGGAATGGGTCCTTGGCTGGATTTATTTGTTGTACTGTGTGTCGTGCTAGTATGTTGAAGCACGATCGAGTGTGAAAGTGTGTTCTGATGCCCACACATCTGTCCTTGTTTCTTAAAGTCAACTGAAGGTCACAGCTCGAGGACACGTAATCCTTTCATTTTACACCAGAAAGCGGCTGTAGAGACTGTGAGTGTGTTAGTGTGAGTGTCGGGGGAGCGTGTTGGGATTGGCGGAGGAGGTTTTCTGGTTGCAGAAAAAAAGAGGACAGAGAAATAAGTTTTCACTGTTTGTGTCTTCGGGGATATGAGTTGAACATAAAAAGGAGTGTGTGTGAGTGTGTGCCTACAAATTGTGGGGTGTTTATATAAACTATATGTATTAGATTACTTAAGTGTTTGTGTGTGAATGTATGTGGAGTGTGAACGTGAGGTGTGTAAGGCACGACCAGTCTCTGTCAGTCTCTGAGATCCATGCTGGAGCCAAACAGGGCCACCAGCTGTATTAAGAGCAATGTTTCTCTTCATGATCTCCATACACGGGCCCAGCAAGCGCTCAAACGCCTGCACATCAATCACTGCAGAAAACAGACATGCATTAATGCCAAGCATACGCTACAAATTTCTGTAAAAATCACACAATTCAATCATTTCAATAAAACAGAGTTCAACTTACAGCCAACACATTTAAACAGATAAAAAGAGTTAAATGTAAAACTCTGGAGATTTTCACACACTCACATGCACCCTACACTCACTTACCCAAGCATTTAACATCCCCGATGGCATAAGCTGAGGCAGCCCGTGGTTGTTGGTTACAAGCGCGAGCTCTCCAAAGTACTGCCCTCTAGTACAACGAGCAATTTCTACCTCTGCATTGTCTTGTCTGTCTGCTTTTGTCTAAAAAAAAGAAAAAGGAAAAAGAAAAACTTTTGTATTAATTATCAATTCAAAACAGTTCCTGTTTCCCAATCAGTGCCCCCCCCCCTTTAAGCTTCTATTTCTATTTTTGTTTTTATTATAAAAAGGATAAAACAAACATACTTTGCTCTTCATCATGATCTTCACTTCTCCAGATTCAACGACATAGAAACAGTCCGCCTTGTCACCCTGTACAAACATTTCAAAGAGATCATTGTGTTTAAAAACACTAGAATTGCCACTCTAATGGGACCTACACTGTGCACTGGTTCGAGTATTTTTTCTTAAGAGAATCAGAGGTGATGCTTTTGTTTGAGCTTGTTTTTACGAGTAAACATTCTATCTACCTGCATAATAATCCGCTCGCCATCCTGAAAGGTCTTTACCCCCAAAACGTCAACAATCTTCATTCTTTCAGACAACTGAGAGAGAAAAAGTGAGACAAAGTGAGAAATACAGAGACAGAGAATAGAAAAACATAGATTAAGGATTAATTTATATAAAATCAGAAATGTGAAATAGTATAACACAAAATAATCATTAGTAATGATAAAACCGCTATTATCGACATTACTCAAGTCTCTGTTCCTACATGCCAATTTAGAAAAACAAGTTTGTCCAGCACTTCACTTATTGTAATAATCACAGCATATGACAGCTTTTACGCCTATAAATAAATGACTTAAACAGATGAATTATTAAACATTGATCAAAAATTATAATTGAAAATACAAACGGTTTCTTTATTCATGTCTGCATATATTTTTATGTCATTTATGATGATTGAAGGTCCACTTGTCAAGTCTTATAAGCCATCAGCAACATAAGATGGTCAAACTGATGTTTTCCTCTAATTCCCATGAGTCCGATTGAACTGTTTAACTAGTGGCTGGAAGTAATTATCTTCGGTCTTGGTCACTCGAGAGGATCACCAGTAGCAAAGACTGAAGCAAATATTCCCATATACGGCAGTAAAGAAAATAGTAAAGAGTAAGTTAAGAAAGAAAAACTACTAAATTAAGTTAAAAAGACACATTCTGCAGACATCAGCTATGCGTGAAAACTTTCCACTAACAATATGTGGAGACTGGATACTCGACCCAGAACACTAAGGTTAATTCAGTAAGCTGCTGCTCCAAAAAAATAGTTTATATGTAGGAAAATCTGTGCAACACAAACACTTGTAACTAATTTTATAATTCATCCCTGCCTCTTCTTACCTCCAGAGATTTGAGGAGTGGGACAGACTCAATGAAGCTCTCATACATCCTCCTCTTCTTCGCATTGTTCTTCACAATCAACCTACGGAATGTTGCTCGGTCCTGAGACATAAACACAAACACACACAAAGAGTAGATTACACTGTTCCCGTTATTCAAATCATTCGCTCCTTCTGTTTCATCCAAAGGGAATTTATCGGTCCAAATATTTTAATACACTTCATATCCAACAACACCACCAAAAAAACCCTCATCTGTTAAGATAAGCATGCTTAAAACCCCTTATTAAATAGGCCACCTGCAGCACCACACAGAATGTGGTCTATCTGTTGGTAGGAAAGTTTTTCACTAGGCATGTTAATTAGCTTTTATTAGCATTCTAGCATTAACCAATGTTAGATAAGGAATGTGAGGAAGTGAGTCTAACCAAAGGAAAGCGAGAATTTAATGCTGGAATTTACACACAGTTATAAGAAATAGTGGGAAAATGTACAGAATTAGCAGAGGATCAAAAATTTGATCACATGTGTTTTTGGCTGTTAGAATAAATGCAGCATTAAAAATATCTGGACAAACTTAAAAAATACTTTATGTAAGGCAACCCAAGTAACTGACTTTTAACACATAACCTTAAGTTTCTGTGTTGGATAAAGTGTGTGGCCGTAATTTGTCAAGGTTCAAACACCCACATGGTGGCGCTGTAGGCCAGAATTGTGACTCGCTGCGATCATCTCTCTTACACGCATACAGAGTATCGTTTGTTTATTAATGAATGCTCACTTACTTGTGCAGTTTCTCTTAGATAAACTCTAACGTAATTAAGCGTGTATTATTAAATGCGCTCACACACACACAAACACATGCATGCGCACACACACTCCTTCTCTCTCACCAGTCCCCAGAGGGCCCCCTCCTGCTTAGAGATGATGGTAGCAGCTCGGGGTGTGTTGTACATAAGTGCCAGCTCGCCAAAGCTGCCCTTGTTATCGTACTGACCGACACAGCAGCCCACGCCATCCTTCTGCACCACAATATCATACACGCCCCTGCAACAGAAACAAATTCCCTACTTCTCTTAAAGGTTTCAATTCAACATGTTCTGAACACACATCTGACAAGCACCTTTTAAACAGGGTTCAAGAAATCTAAAGAAAACCACAGGTGGGAGAAATGTTCCTGTATTGTTCGAGGGACATTGGAATTGGGAATGAGAACCTAAATGAGTGGCGACACAAAGCTCACTCCCACACAGCGTCGGCCTAAAATTATCACTCAATGTTAATGCATATTAATGGAATAAAGTGCAGAGAGTATCCCCCACATAGACCCTCAATTATCCGGAGGAGAAAGGCAGGGGGAAAAAAAAGAGGATGAAAAGATACAGAAAGAAAAAAAAAAGTTGAATCAGAGCTAAAGACAGATATTTATTAAGGCGTAGTATTAGCAAGAGCGTCACGATATGATACATATTATAATATAGTGCATCACAATATAGTTCAATACCTCAAAACAAAACATCTGTATGTGTCAGTGACAACAACAGGAACGGAGAAGGAAGTTGTTTGAGACATACTGAAGGTTTTAATTAAATATTAACGTAAACCTAAAACAATTTAAATATTTATCAATAGTAAGAGGTTAGAATATCAATACACTAACGCTATAATCACTATTTTTTACACAGCTCTAGTATTTATTGAAAACTATTGATAATCCAGATAAGACTGAAGTTCGAGGGTGTTTTTGTTTATACACTGCACTTAACATTGTATAAAAAAACAACTTGCATTTAACTCATGAGCTAAATGAGTTAAGATAAATATAAGAACATACAGGAAAAATGACTTTTTTGGGGGGGGGGGGTACTGATACAGGCACAACATGTGTAAAATAGTTTTTAAATGGCATAAAATAATCTCTGCGCCACAAGGCTTTAATTTTATCCGTACATTTCTTACTGCTTTTAAAACCCACGTACCTTTCAATGACGTAGAAATTATCCCCGTCATCTCCCTGATCGATTACATGTTCTTGTGGCTCCACGAGCACTTCGAACATGGCATCCAGCACTTCTGAAAACTGCTCCTATTAACATTATACACAGGGAGACTTCAGCATAGAGATAAGCATACACTATACAGACAAACGCAAGAGGACACCTGACAGATTTAATCTAAGCGATTTTATAAACAAATCCTCACTTTACTGCAAGTGGCTGTAATAGAATTACAATAGTATTTAGATAAAAATGTCAGATGAGGAGGTCTGGGGTGCAGTTCAACCCAAAGGTGTTAGTGGGGTCCAGTTAAGAGTCAGGATTCTACAAAAGACACTCAAGTTCCTTAATTCCAAACAAAACACACTGATAAGGGGTGTGCTGGTAACACAAACCTTTGCCAATATATTGTATACATAAAAGACACATTTGTGTGTGTCTACCTGGTCAAGAGCTTTAAACAGCAGTATGTCTTTGCAGGCCTCCTGTAACCTGCATCTTTGCTCATCTGTTTTTGGGTGAACGACTCTTGGCTCAGAGTCCTCGTCATCTTCATCTGGGTTAAATGCTTCGGCACATACTGGGGAAAGAATACAAGAGTTAAAACCACAACACACTTTTAGATACGCCGCTTTAAAAAAACAAGGCAGAAAGGCGAGGGTGGAAATGCAGCTGGGTTGGTCTCCTGCCTCTTAAACACTGTTCTACATTGGTGAATGAAAGGAAAATTAATAACGGGGGTGTAGAAGTGCATCCTATTAGACTAATAGCCATAGTGGGGGTAGATTAGGTCTGCTATATATTCTACTTATTTTAGTCAGAATCATATCATACAAATGTAGAATGTACAAGAATCCTAACAGAGTGAAACTGTGATACTTTAGAGAAAGATGTAAGAGCAGGAAAGGTCTTTCTAACTGGAAGTCTGATTAATTGACTCATTAATGCCACAGTGAGTGGACAAATTTCCTTAATCACAGGCTAAATTAATCTGATAACAAGCCCACCAACTGGCCCTAAAGATGCCTCCACATATGCAGTGTTTAGGCTATTGGATTCTAACCCTGCTGTGTTTTTCGTCCCTTGGTGTGGTTCTTTAGGCAGATGAGAACACAATAATCACACTTGGGTGTGAACCAAAATAATTAGTCAGTGGGACTGAAAGAAGTTTTCTTTGTCTAGTTCAGGATAAACTGCATGAGCCAGTGTTTTTTATGGTTGGTTTAGCCAATTTAAACTCAAACATCGAATAAAACACTGACTGGTTTTGATTTGAAGCGTAACATCACTGAAACATCGGTTCTATTATACAGACAATAAACAAAATGATATAAGCGCACTTAACAATACAATAAGGTAAAATTCAAGGTAGTTGTAGTTCAGCGAATAACAGCAAAACAACCGTACATATTTGATTATTTATTTATTTAAGCTGAAGGGATGGGTTATTTTTTCTCCAAGATCCACTTTTTCTTTTCCTGCTTGTTGATAAAGAGGCTTGTAAGAAGCAGCTCATTAACTGGAGTTCAGGAAAGATCAAAGCAAGCTGAGGCAGTTGTAGGGCATTTAGAGTGTCATTAGAGATCGCTGTAAAATTAGTTTAAATCGATTTAAAATACTTTTATCTATTAGTCACATTCTGGTTAAAATAGTGTGCAGTGTAATTATGTTAACGTGGATTATTGCGCTAAACAGTACTATAGGAAGCTGCGTTATTTTACTGTATTTATTGCTGGTGGCTGGTCATGTGCTCTGAATTTAGGAAGCACTGACAGACTGTAGATCTGCACTATCTACAGCATGTGCACATGCAGATTACCAGCTGTCTTCCAAGTTACAAGCTAACCAGGAAATTTGCATGTTACTAACTTATTTAATTATCTGTCATTTTTAAAATAATTATATACACGTCAGAATACAAGTGTGAAGTCATTAAAATAGTTGCTTACTTAAACAGTACCCATTATTGTCTGTAAAACTGACCAGTGTTCATGGGAAAATAGGATAAGTAACATTCATCTGCTGGACAAGCATTAGTTAATATGCTAACAGGGAGGGGATAATTACCAAGATACACACTCATGGGAGAAAACAATAAAAAGAGGAGGAAAGAGAGAGAGGGAGAGGGAGAGAGAGAGGGAGAGAGACCATGTCACTGTTACACACTATCTTAACTATGATTAGTGCAATGACGTCAAGAACTCACCAGACACTCTGCGGTTAAATCTGCTGGGGGGAGGAGCTGAGAGAGAGAGAGAGAGAGAGAGAGAGAGGTGGTAATTAAATTTACTGGTCTCTTTGCATTGGTAACGCACAAGTTTGGAAATGTAACATGCTTTCCCACTGGTGATGAGTGCACACTCCGCCCTTACACAAATACACACCACACCACACAACACCACACTCTGCGTGTTAGCTATCCCACACTTGTGGGAGACTCTCCATAGAAAGTATGGTTTATTATGTACAAAAATGTATTTTCTATCCCCCGAACCCAACAAAAAACATTTTTACGTACTTAAATCTCATCCTTATGATTTTAGAAGCTTTTGTACCACATTTAGACCGTAACACGAAGGTCCCCACGAGCTGTGTGTATATATATATATTATATATATATAATATTATAATAATATAATATATATATATATATATATTATATATATATATATCCAGGCTTAGGTCCCCATTAGGATATATAAACCTGTACACACATACACACCCCTGTGCCAGCCTTGAGGCCTCTCCCTGGCTCAGTGTGTCCTTCCACTAAACTGTATTTCTCAGTGAGCTGTTACAATCTATTAGCTTCACAGTGTGAAAGTGAGCCTTAGGAATACGTACCTCACCCTGAGGACGCACACACTCACACACTCACACACACACCTACATTTCACTGTAGTAAACATCTACAGTGTGCCATTTTTGTACAATTAGTTTCTCACTGTCATTCTGTCCCTCAAGGCCACAGGAAATTGTATGTGCATGTGTATTATTACCACTATTTAATTGACTATTTAAATCAACAGAACTATAAACAATGACGGCATTATTTTAAATTAAGGGAAAAGGTTTGTATTGTACATCAGATGCAAATAAACAGACAGTTAAATAGGGATCCTTTTTGTAGCTTTAGCTCAGGGAAATTGAGCACGAAAACTGATTGATCCTGAGCGATTCATCCATATGTGTTTACACAGAACAACGTGCTTCACCCTCACGTGCCTGATGTTGCCATGTAAACCAACTACAAAGAAAAACCTCTTCATCACCATAACAACACCTTTACGATCTGTTGGATTGGCCAAAACCAGACAAATCTGCCCTTTAAATCTGGTTATACATATTCAACCAGCCAGCTACAGTATGGAAACAGCCTGTTTAGTGCAAATGAGATTTTAGAAGACATTCAAACTAGATGAACTGGAAAAATGCACTACAGAGCCAAAAGTCTGTGGACACCTGATCTGTCTTTCTTATTTGCCACAAAAAAGCCTACTGAAGTGGCTCAGAGGTGATAAGCCAGCATGACAATTCCTCTGTGCACAAAACAGCCTCATTTGCTAAATCTGGAATGAAAAAACAAGTGTCTCACTGCACATAGGTCTGACCTCAACCGCACTTAACGCGTTCTTACCCGTCACGAGCGCCTGGAATCATTAATGCTCTTATACCCAATGGACACAAATGACCACAGCTAATTTAAGTGTAAAGTCTTTTCAGACCAGTGGAGATTATAAAAAAAAAAAACGTGTTTAATATACGGTAAACATTAATATTTAATAGTACAGTGCGCATATATTTGTGCACATACAGTGGCTGTATAGCCATTTTGTTTAACCGATTATAATTGTGTAGCCTCGTGCTGTCAGATTTTCAGTCTCGGAATCTTGGCCGCTTTAAATAGCTGAAGCCCGCCCAAGAGGACGTATGACTGGCAGCTAAAGCAACCAATGACGTATTGTTTAGTGCCGTTTCATGTTAAGAACAATCAAGCAAATCTGTTTAACATTTTTTAAACAGTCTATATGGCGAACCATTTTAATATCTAGTCAATGTGTCACCAATATAAACACAACAGATTGCTTTTTAGATCAGACGGCTTTGGGTTGTTTCCAGGCGGACCGATAGTCAGCGGAAATCCAGTACACTTCGACCAATAGGAGGACGACCTTAAAAGTTTTCAGCCAAGTGTGTCATATGCAGTAGATGTTCAGGCGTGGGATGTCCATGGGTGCGACGTCTGATGCAGAGACTAATTGTTGTGTGACTGTTTAATTATATTTTATGGACTTTTTCTAAGCATTTTTTTAACCACTGCTGCCGTGTCATCTACTATCTCCACTACAAGCCTGACGGACAGAAATCGACAACCAGTCGAATGAAAGAACATGGACCGGTTAAACTGATTAATATTATATTAATAATAATGATAACCAGAATATTATAAAAGTAACCCTTCGGTAAAAGGCGTTAATGTATATTTTTCAGTAAGCCAACATTACTGTGATTTTCTCCAAACACACTAACCCTAGTTATGAGATCGTATCACTGTTTTTTACACCTCTGTGGCAGGAAGGAAAGGAAGCTGCTGGAAACATCCTGAACCAAGTCCTGTTCACACAGATCCCAGCGGTTTATCGGACATGCAAACAGAAATATAAAAAAATTTTACACAGCGCCAAACGAAGCTTCAGTCTTGAACTAAAAGCTGAACTAAAAAAAACGTTGCAGAAATGTTTCCTTAAATGAACATCAGAGAAGAAGCCTTTCTGGTTTCCTTAAAGGCAACAGCGTAGTTTAGTTTAAAAGAATGTGGTTAATGTGCGTCCTGTTTTAAGTTTTTTGTGGTGAGAGCGATGACTAGGCTACAGTAGTGCAAGTAACAATGGTAAAATAATGAAGGCTCAATGCCGACTTCGGTAAATTAATATAGGCCAAGGAAGCAAGAGAGTTACTGTTTGTGCACCTGACACGAAGCCGGCAAACCTATAACCAGTGTTGTGTCTATTAGCTAGAATGGTGTATTCTCATGTAATATGTATTTTAGTGTCTGTTCATACATTCGATTTCCTTCGATTTTAATCATCTGTAAATTTAACCTGTCTACATGCAAGCAGGAGAGTTTAACGCCAACCCCAATTTGGAAAGAAGATTTGTTTTAGGTTGTGGTCCGAATGTAAAGCATTGTCCTGGATACCTGGGAATTCTTTTTAACCTCCTCAATTCATTCCTTATTTTACAGACCTTTTAGGTGTACCATAGATTTGCCATTGTCACCAGACGGATGCTTCCATATTATATAAATGGCAAAGGTTTTTCGTTCTTTGGGGTAGTATCAATGAAAATATCGTTAAATAATAAACTAACATTTTCTTGTGGAGATAACAATGAGGTAATAAAAAAAGCAATGAAACAAAACACGTTAGTGTCCACAGTGTTTAACAGTTAGACAGGACTGAAGCAAACAATGACAGCGCAAAGTAGAAAAATGACACACACTGTCTTTGCTCGATGTGACATTTTTCCAATCTGGCACTTCAATGCCATATAAACAGCTCGTGTGATAATAAGTGCAGACCGGAAGAACCTGTTTATGCACGCGGGAGTCCATCATGCTGACATAGAACAGGTCTTAAAGTCTGCCTAAAATCATTGTTGTAAATATGTATGGAGTTCCAGGCACAGTAAAATGTGTTTTTATTCATAACTTAAATAATGAAAATATTCACTAAGGAAACAAAATTAGTCATCAAAATCTTAAAGAAACAACGCAAGGGGAATGCCCGCTGTCAGGGCAAACCCACACGCGATCGAGAAAACATCTCCAGATATAACTAGCTAGCAATATGTAGGCAGTAATCACCAGTAAGCTAATGAGCTCTATGGCGGGGAGGGCATGCTTGGGGACTCATTTTGTCACCGAGTCATGATTTAACTCGGCACAAATAATCCTGACAAAAATCACAAAATTAAAAAAAAAAGTGTGCGTATGTAACAGCCCTAGTAATAAAACTGACTTGGTGTGCAAAGACCACACATTAACATTTGCAGCAGAGTGACTTACATTTATCTTATCTATACAACTAAGCAATTAGGGGTTAAGGGCCTTGCTCAGGGGCCCAGCAGTGGTGCCTGGTAAAGCGGGGGAGGCGAACCTACAATCTTCAGGTAGTAGTCAACACCTTAACCATGAGCCCAACTTCACTTTCACTCACAATCGTACTACACAGTTCCTTTGTAAAATAATTCAGTGATGCATATCTAACATTTATAATGTTCAGCAAAAAAATCAGAATTGACTTTACGCAGACTTTTATTGCTCTTTAACCACAATGCACTGCTGTTTCACAAAAAGTATGAGTTCATGATCTGTGTGTGTGTGTGTGTGTGAGCACATGTTTGCCCTAGGGACAGATAGGAAATATACAAAAATTGCATGTAAAATTGCATTTAAAGCACAAGTGGGGACATAGAAGTTTCTTTGATACACAGATGCATTGTAAACCGAGTCCCTCGTCTACACACACACACACATCACACACACACACACACACACACAGCTGAGAAGAGTGCAAGGCTGCAGCATGCTTAATTACAGGTCACATTTCAAGATCAGCTGAACATTAATGACGTGCACACACCTTTACAGCCTCTCTCGTATATTTTATGCCGCTGTGTTCTCCTGACAAACTGTGCGCTCTCTTTGATTACAACACACTTTAGATTTTTAACAAACACGTTGCTTTATGATTTCCAAACTATTAAAAAAGTGATTTTAAAATTCTTTTTTTTAAAGCTCTATACTACTTTTTGTAAACACCACAGAAAAAATCTGCTTCAGAAGGTTCTACTTTCATGAATTCTGTTTTTCTCACACTCCTCCTGTTTCTGCAAGCTAATCCGGAGTCGCATGTCCACGTTTTCTCTTTCTCTCTCTCACTATCTCTCTCTCAGGGATTTACCAGTCACACACTGCACCCCTCCATCATTCCCTCCCCTTTTCTCTGTCTTTACTGCATCCTAGAGCCATAAAAGGCAGAGTCGTAATGCAGTGTGCCAGCGGAGTTAACTCTTTACTGACCAACAGAAAGATTTAACTTCACCCTCAACTCAAGTGAAGTGATTAATACAGAACGGATGCATAAAAGACCAATGACGCTAAGGAGAGACTCTAAAATTATTTATAACAAGGTGATGCCGATGCGAAAACACGAAACCGAACAAAAGCATCAAACGTAAACAGCTCTTAATGCTTGTATTAGAGACAAGGTCATTTCTTCCAAACGATATCTTCAGTGTGATTAAACAAGGCCACCATTTGTCCATTTTATCTGCTCTCAGATTGGACAAGGTTAGAGCACATCTCTGCATCTACATGGAACATTTCCTGCTGAAGCGTTTCAAGGACAATCAGATTTAATTATTTTTCCTCATTAAATTAAACACACATCACTTATAACCTTATGATTTAGTGTTGAAGTAACACTAAAGTAAAACCTATCCAAAAACTAGAGTAAAACCCCTCCTGGAGGATATAATGCTAACGCTTGACCAGGACCACGTAGCTTTACTCATAGTGCTGTAGATTTAGCCGGTAAACTGAACCACACTCTCTATCTGTTCTCAGTCCAGCTCAATCAGCCTTTTCGTTTGGGTGTGTGTAAAAGGGTTAGGACAAAAAGTAGCAGAATATCAAGAAACATTTCTAGACTAATTGTTAGAACCCTGAAAACAGTTGCTGCAAATTAGATAATTTATTTTTATTCATAGCTGCTAGGCAGAAAAATAGAACAGACTTCATTCCAGAATAAACGTAAACAGGCATGAACGTAAAAACACTGACAAATCTCTTCTCTCGGTAAAACCTGCTTTATAAAGTTTAAGTTAGTAGTCAGTTGTAACGGAATACAGTTTACAATGCACTTGTTTGGAAATGTTATAGTTTCCACAATAACAGCTAAGTAGTATGGCAGAATTCATGACTAAATACGTTGAAATTAGGAACAGTGTTTAAATTGAATAAATAAAATGGGAAAAATTGTGGATATGCCAAAGTTGTCTGTTTAGTTAGATGTCTTTAGAGTGAGAGCTTTGCAGCAGTCTGCAGGACAAAGAGTTTTTGGCACCATGATAGTAGGGATGGGCGGTATGACGGTATATATCTGTATCTGTAAAAGATTTTTTAAATTCTGTGTAAACATGATGTGTAAATAGTGGGCGTGGCTAACTAGTATTTTTGTATAATGCGATAAATGTAGTTGGGTAATCATGGAAAAGATGTTACTTGAGAAAAAGTCAAATATGGTTTGTCCACACCACTGTGAAATGTGTACAGTGGAATTGGTTGGTATGGTAAGGTTTAGTGTTCATATTTCATCACTATATTTATCAAGGCCTGAATAAAAGAAGTATTAAAGCAAGGTGAAGTCCTTTTCATTTCTGTAGCTTTTAAAGTTATTTATTATACAAAGAGTTTTGGTTGATTTTCTAGAATAACGCCTATAGGGATGGGAATTAATAAATGTCTTTAGTGCTTAAAATGCAAGCGCAAATAGGGATTCAAAATACATTTTGTCTCAGATAAGATAAGATAATCTTTTAAGCCCACAAGTGGGAATTAAATTGTTACGGTCTTGGCTTCGAGATACAAAGTCACTTATGTGCAAAGTAGGAAATAGAAAAAATGGCAATAGAAATGTGAATGTGTGAAATAAAAACAATTTACGATAAAAAAACCTTTTTTTTTAAAAATCTATTTACAGTTAGTTGTTAAATGAATTTCTAAAAAGCGTAATTTAGTGTGAAGTAAGAAAAATAACGACTTTAGTATGTGCGTTATAGCACGATAATCTACTTCAGAATAGTGGTGGTTCTCTGCTTCCAGTCCCTCCATACCCACCCGGCATGATGATTTCCTCTAACAGTGCAGCAATTGTGCTTATGATGTATGTGCTTAAGTAGCCAACTGACTCACCAGAATATCAAAACATCATCTCCTCTTAATAACTTTATAGATCGAGATTTCAGGGTAATCAGTACACAGTGGTCTAGTAATAAATGCATCTGACATTTATTTTTGTCCACAAATAAAGGAAAATAAAAAAAAAAAATAAAAGAAAATAAAAAAATTTTCAATGTAGGTTTAGGTAGGTTTCAATGCTGGACTGGGGCTCTATTATTACCATTTATTATTTTAAAACTTAGAAGAATTACATTTATTTGCTTATTTTATTTTTTTTCCATTTGTTGCAGTCGCTTATTTTTAAAAAACTGTTTACAGAAAGCTGCTGGGTGCCTCCTACAATTTGTATATTATTATAATATTAATGGTAATGAATTAAAAGATATGTGTCAAAGCATTTTTCAGAGCCTTGTTATTCCTAATTTTGACAATTTTCATTTTTACATAATTGGTTCTCAGCCTATTGATCTGTATAATCGCATCGGCAATAAAACACAAATCGCCCACCGCATTTTGACACGTCTTTGGTTCATTTGCTTCAAAATTGAAAAAATTAATAATAACTTAGAAAAAAATAGTTTTAAATAAAGCAGTTTTTCTTTTTATTTGCAAAGTTTTCTCTTTTGAAAGGTTTATACACATCAGGGATGCGCATCTTTCTGAATGGCATTAAGTCTATTTCAGCGGGGAACTAAAGGTTTGGTTGGATTGATTAAAACGCTGCCGGCATTTTGGTGTCAGAGCACAGTGACACTATTGATAGATCGAATAGTAGCATGAAATTAACTAGTGGTCAACACAACAAAAAGCACAAATATCCATTTTAGATGGAATAAAAAACAAACCATTACCACAACAACCCAAACATCTGTAAAAAAAGGATCATTGAAAAACTAATGTGGCTTTTAAAAAGAAAATAAAGTAGTAACAAAAAATACGACTTAAAGCGGTTATATAATACACAAACACTAATAAGTATTATAAAGTATACTCTATATATATATATATATATATATAATATATATATTATATATTTATATATATATATATATATATATATATGAGAGAGAGGAGGGAAGGACGAGACGTTGAGAGAGAGAGAGAGAGGAGAGAGAGGAGGAGAGATAGATAGATAGATAGATAATAATTATATTAAGATACCAACGTTTGAACAATGGAGCATGACTACAGCAGCTCCTCCTATCCTGGTAGTACTGACATACCAGTACTGTGAAAAACAACTGTGACCTTAAGATTATTTTGCGTGACCTATACACTTAAAATGTTTGCGAACACTTATTTGTTTACGCTAAACCAATTTAAAAGCTTTTCTGGTGAAGCGCATTACTGAGCAGTGTTATAAATGCTAAGTTCCACTTGGCCGTAGTAAAGAAAACAACCAGCACCCTAAGCCCATTGTCTCATAGTTACAATCTCTTTAAGCAGGTTGCTATTTCATAAATGATCTCTTTGCTACTAAAGCAGCAAGAAGACTGGCTCTGAACTGAGACGCTAGTGTGTGAAAAACAAATAGAGACGGGGGAGTTTAGCCTGACCTTCCTCATTCTACTGTTGTTATAGACAAAATAGGGAAGTAGCAAAATCCAGATTATTATCCGGGCCTGACAAAAGAAGAGATGCAAACATGCACAAGCACACACACACACACACACACACAATAAGGTAAAATATTTTAACAACATGGCTACAAATAAAAATGGTATCACATTTTTTAACAGTCTCTCAATGGCATCATCCTCATCTAAGATAAGATAGACAGCAAACAGGGAAGTTAAATAATCTGTTCTTCAGAAGTGCCAAAAAAGAAATCAGGTATAAAAAAACAAAAGACAGAAAGGAATGATGTGCTACCGAGCCTTCCGGTCCTTCAACAGTTTTGCTATCCTCTCCTGAGGCTAGACAAACACACATGAAAATGTATTGCCAAGAAAACAGCGGGAAAACAATAGCAGGAGCAATTATTTAACTGGCAGCAAGTGCAATTGGTCCAAGAAAATACAAATAAAAGATAGAATATAACACCACAAACCCAGAGCAGACAATACAATTTCCATTTCTTTAAGTGGTACAGCAACATTAAAATTACTTACAAAAAGAGTGCTAAAAACAGCAAACTATATCACAAAAATATTTAAAGCGCTAATAACTGGGAGAATATTGCGGTTTTAAAAGTGAGCCCAACGTCTTAAATGTTAATTTGCTTATAAAATAAATTGAAGAGGTTAATAAAACTTTTTTATAGCAGTTAAGAGGTTGCCTAACTTCAACAGATTTGCTTTAAATGCAGAACCCAAAGTGAAATCAGAAGGGACTCTGGAACAGTCAGTACTCTAGTGAGCTGCTTAAACATTTCGGCACCGATTCTGTTAGATAAAATGGCCAGATTTCTCCTGCAGCTGAAAAAGGACAATATTGTGACAGCTGAAGCGTTAATGAAATCCACATTGCCTGACCTGGTATATAGCAGAACAAACTCAAACAGGAAACCAAAGAGTTTCTTCACATAAAAAAAGGGAAAATCCATATATTTAAAAGAGTTTCTTTGTACAGAGTCAAATTTGGTGATATGATATTAAATGATATTGGCAAGATCCACATTTTCAATTATTCGTAATATAATTAAACAATATCTTCTTTTTAAATGCGGGACTTAAAGAGAATCTGAATTATTTTGCTCCAAATTATCTTAAAAAAACAACAACACACTATTAACAACAAACTCAAACACACTGTACTGCATGTATACATGAATAAAAGAGCCACACAAAGGCCCCAGCGTGCACATACACCATCATTTGCATTTTTCAAGTGTTGTAGACGACACCCACCCAGAGGGGCTTTTATTATTTGGATAGGTCACGGCCATTTTATACTGGTTTTAGGCAGTTGTTAAAAACTAATACTCGTCATAGTGTGAAATGTTTTCCATTAAAATCTTTACAGACTGTTAAATAATTTGTTCTCCAAATCAGATTATATGAAGCTTCTTGAACAACAGATTTAAAATAAAGTATAAATGTCGTTATTCTGTTTAATAAATAATAAGATTTGGGGCCAAGCATGTGTACGAAGTATAATTTGTGGTTTTTGGTGAGGATCAGAATTTCTTTTACGTCTACACTGACGTGTTTCTTTGACACACGTTTAAAAACGCTCTGCATGTTTGTTGCGCTCTATCTGCTTCAGCCAACAAGGTCAGAAGTCTTCATATGCATCGATTAAAACACAAAGACTGCAATTACACATTTCCTATGTTATATTTGGAAAATTATTCACACAACACACAAAATCGGACGGAAATGAAGTGTAGGAAATGAAGAACCCTGCTGTTCCTATAATAAAATATAAGATTGGATTTGGAAGCTACTTTTTAAAACACCTTTGACACCTAATTTGTGATTCACAGCAACTTCACCACTCCCAGTCCAATGTTTTAGCTGCTATGCTGCAGGTGCCCTGTGATCATTCCATTCTCTGTTCAAGGTTCACCGCCGGCTTATCTCTTCTACATTGCTTTGGCACAAGAGAAATTTATACTCGGTCTGAGTAGACGGTCTGAGAACACATTCATTTAAAAGCAGCTATCTGTAGTGCATTAACTAAATCTTTGCTGTCCGCTTCCTTAAACTTGCAGCAGCAGAAGTACCAAAATCCATCTTCATTCACTAACCGGATTAAAGTAGACATAAATTATTTTCTGTAGAACAGTATACGACTTCAGCATTTGGAAAAAAAAAATCCCATGAAAGTAATGTTTCATCAATTGTTCCGCTCACAATGACACTTTTTAGTAAAACAAACATAACTACATATATGCACATGCATATGTAATTTTTTTTTTTTAATGAATCTTTAACATGACCCCGATATGAACTTTAAGCAGGACTTTAATTGGATCTAAAAAAAACGAAAAAAAAACCTTTACAACTAACAAGAAAAAGTAGATTTTCATCTTGCAGGTAAACAAAAGCGTAGAGAAACTCATATTAGATAATACTCTCTGTGACTGTAAAAAGATTAAGAGATTTAGCCATGCAGGACAACAATCCGCTTACTATCCCCTCACTCCCTTTTATTCCTTTACTCAAGCTAATCCAAAAAAGGCAAAAGACGTGTGATATAATAAGCAAAAAAAAAATACCAATGTCTACACAATCAGTCTAAAACAGCACATTCTATACACAGTACTGAAAATAATTACTTTCTCTTTTTAGGTTTTGTTTTATATATTTGACACAGCTACTCATTATAGATATAGTAGATTACAAAGGCCGGTTCTGGTAATCAATGTTTAATTCAATGTTTTATTATGGTGAAATACGTGTGAGCTGATGAAGTCGGGGTGTTCTGTTGGCTTTGAGGATGTATCCCTTAGTGACAGGTTGCGCCGTCTCTATGACAACTCAACCATAGCAGCTAGTTATAAAAGAACAATGAGAACATATTCTGAAGAATGTATAACCCGTCAACAAACCTTAATAAAATTGAAATGAAAAATCAGTAAGAAAAATCAGAAAGCAACTTTATCATTACTATTTCAAGTTTTTCCGGCCCAAACATAATATCAATAACGACCGAGCTAGAGACCTATACTAAAGTGCTACATCTGGCAACCTTGCCTTCTATAAGGATCTCCGTCATTATTTGCTAACATGGCATGTCATGAACAAATTACGAAAGGTTGCTTAGTTAAGGAAAATGTCAAATAACAGAACACGACCCCCCCCATTAGTTGTTGCTATAGAAACAACAGCAATATGAAGGGTTATATTATAGGATTCTCATTTGTATACCATTAGCACTTCTATCAAGGTTATAGAATTATTTATTATACAAGGTATGAGCATCAGAATGGCTGTAATTTGGATCACTGCGCTTTTTTTTTTTTACAAGCCCCTTCCTGTTGCTTAGTTGACTGAATGTTTAAGCTCTCAGGGGTCATGTCATTAGATTATTAAGGGAAATGCATTACAAAACCCAAATAAACAAATAGAAAAGTTAAGACGGTAAAGGGTTCCTAATTACAGTTTCTATTACTTTTTTTATTTATCATCCAGCACCATTAACATGCTTTATTTTTTTATTTACTTCTTTCCAAATATCTTAAATCACAAGTAAAACAAAGCTTGATTCAGGTTTAAACACATTCTCAAAGTGCTCATAAAGGAACGCGTGCATGAACATGGACCTCAATCTGAACTTCCAGATGTTTCCACTCTGGACTACCTCATTAGTTAATGTTTCAGTTAAACAGTGTGGGAAATGGAGCAAACAGGACTGTTTGTGGAAAAGTTGATTTCTGATGACTGCTAAGCCCTGGTGGTAAAAACAGGCCACCAGTCATGTTCGTCTATTTGACTTGTTACTGCACAATTCCTTAAAATTACGACAATTATTTCTTATTTAAAAACACTCTTAAAATAGCTAAAAAAATAGTTTTTTTCTCTCTTTTCTGGGTGCTGGTTTTACGTACAATGTGCGTACACTAAAGTTGCATTATTAAATTCTAACATTACAGCCATTAAATAACTTCATAACTATTCAAATCAAACAAACTTAAAACTAAACATTCAAAATCTAATTCAGTGATTCTAATCCAAAAGTAATAGTAGATAGTCGCAGTCAATCTGTTAATCCTTTGCGCTCTACGCATGATCTCAGAGAACGCATGCCAGGTGTAAACCCTATAGCCATTAGTAACAAAATACTATAGGGTAGTTGATGAAGATACTTTTCATTTACATTTACAGCAGACACCCTTATCCAGAGCGACTTACATTTTATCTCATTTATACAACTAAGCAATTGTGGGTTAAGGGCCATGGCGAAGCTGGGAATCGAACCCACAATCTTTGTTTTGGCAGTCCCAACACTTTAACCATGAGCCACCACTTCCGATCCCCCAGGTTCTTTACAGGAAAGGTGAGCTACAGTCAGCCATTCATAGTAGGTGTTTTGTATTATTATTAACATGAACACCAGTCAACACCCCAATTGTTCTATTTCATCTATGCAAGTATTTATTGGTGACAGTGTTTTACCTTGCAAACGTTTGCATTATCATGTGTAGTCTGGAAAAACACCATGAACATTTTTGATCAAAAAAATAACTTGCATATTTATTCTTTTGTAACTA